>VUQI01025511.1:0-23589 GCA_015106735.1 Paratilapia polleni | reverse complement strand
AAGTGCTTACACATGCACCTGCTGTATCACACATTTACCACATCACATGGAAAAGACCTTATCTGAAATAAATAAAACACAACCTACAGCTGGTCAAGAAAAAGGGGAAAACAGATGCATCAGTAAGGAAAGCTACTATCCCAGTGGTAAACCATATGTCAGTGCTTTTGTGCGCGACACAAAGCTTCATCAGCATCCCAACAGTGCGAGCTGAAATTGCTCACATTGTTCTCTTTTGTCTCTGCACAAATCCACTGCAACACTCCTCATCTGCAAGCGGCCTTGAAGGAGAGGAAGAGGACAGAAGTAGCATTTATTTGGGAGAGGCAGGGGGCTGGCTAAGGGTTCTCCGGCTAAAGGCCTTGCTGTTCATCAACTCACCCATCTTTTCTCTTCGCCTTGTATACATGGCCGTAAGTGCCTCTGCCCACTTTGCATCCTTCGTACTCAAACAGGTCCTCGACACGCTCTCTTTCGCCGGTCAGCTTCACTTTAAAGTCATAGTCCATTTTCACCACCGTTTGGCCTGAATGTATCCGCTCCTTCCTTTTTTTAAAGCGTCGCTTGGGAGGCAACTAGGCTCCTCCAACGAGCTCGGTTTTGGTAATTCAGCTAGTTGCCTTCTCCAGCGTGGCTCTTTCTTCCTTCAGCCCAGCTTTCACATCGAGTTTTCGGCTCAAATTTAATGTTCCAGAGGCGATGCGCGGCGCTCCGAGATAGTCCAAGTGGAAACGAGCCCGAAATATATTCCTTTATCTTGTTGCTGCGTTTCTCCCAGCCGGTATGTGCTCCAAAGAGACGCACTTCACTCGGTAACGACGGCGTATTCACGCACGGCATTGTCGTAAAATGTCGTAAAGACAGCCCTGCAGCAGAGAAAGAGCAAAAGAAAATGGGTAGACTGGCTACACCACGTGGAAATTCTCTCTCGTAAGAAATAGAGCTGAGATATGACTTTATTTATCATAACATCAGTGTGATGAAAAAAATTTAACATATTTTGCCATATTGTGGCTTATTACCGGGCTACAAGAGGGTTGTGCAAACAAATATCTGCATATTCTGGCCACCACAAAGAAAACATGAATACATTTGATTTGAATTCAAGTGAGTGAGTGGATTATCATCTAAATAGTGCTTAATTCCAAAAAGAAACAGAGTGGCAAAACAGATGAAGATGAAAATATGAATTCATTTAAATAGGTTAGACAGTAAAATGGTAAAACAGTGAATGGGGAATAGAAAAGCAGAGGATAAATTCATGAAATGAGTAGAAAAGGGGTACAAAAAACAACAACAACAGTATTTCTTTTTATTTCAATGTGGCAAGAGAAAAAAGCAAGGGAACCTCTTCCTCAACTTATTCATTTGGCTGCTCCCTTTATGATTGCAGCCAATCATCTGCCTCCATCTAACCCTATCCCTAGCATCCTCTTCTATCACACCAACCCTCTGCATGTCCACAGACCTTCTCTGTGGTCTTCCTCTTTTCCTCCTGCCTGGCAGCTCCATCTTCAACTCATATCCTTCCTCTGCACATGTCCCAACCATCTCAGGCTTGCCTCTCTAACTTGGTCTCCAAACCACTCAACCTGAGCTGTCCCTTTGATATACTCATTTCTAATCCTGTCCATCCTGGTCCCACTACCAGTGAAAATCTAAGGAAACATTTAAGTCAGTTATCACAAAACTATGATCAGCTTTAAGTATTTTAAAAGTGTAAATAAAACTGCTGTGGTTGATCCAAGAACCCATCCACTCACCGTACATCGAGATATTGCAAAAGCTATTTTAGCTTCTGAAGCCACCAGCCTTTACAGGTAGCAATAAAGAGTGGTAGGTATGATCATCTGAATATTTAAAATACTTAAAACAAAGATCACTTAACAAAACACTGACAACTATATGTTAATATTAAAGGTTTTTATGTTTAGCTCTTATATTTTATTATCTGGTGAAAGGTTAAAACAGGTGTAATACATTCTAATTCTGCTCAGCTGTACCCCATATTGTAATGCTATCTAACATCATGTCAAATATATTGTGTTTTTTCTGCACTTTACTTTGGAGGTCACCGGAACAGTTGTGTAAAAACAATAAAGCCTTTAGTTATTCAGAAAACAAACAAAAAAAATATTTAAGGCATGGTAAGATCGTGTTAGTGATCTTGTAAGTGCACTGTAGCATCAGGTTTAAATCTGCAGGAAAAAAAAAGAAATTTACACGATTTTATAGTATATTAGAGTTTCATAAAAACCTGCTTGTATAAATGTATCGATATGCACTGCTGTCACTCAGCTCAGCCAAACCTTGAGCTCAGCTTTTGATGTTGTGTTAGCTAGGAACCAACGTAGCCAGGCATGTTGTTTTTTGACGGACGTGATAGCGTAGCACCGCTGGTCCCATCTTGATTTGAGAGAGAAGAGGGAGCAAAGCGAACCGTCCATATTACAGCTGCCTTGTCAGGTACAAAATCCTTTTAAATGCACTGTCATCTCTTATAAAAGTGTGCTAGGGTTAAGTGATAACTTCCGTGTACATCAATTGCTCAGTAAAATGTTCTATCGTAATATTTTATAATAAGTTAATCAGCCTCGCAGCTCGCTGGCGGGTCGGCTATCCCAGCTAAATGATTGTCGCTAACGCTCGTCGTGCTAACTAGCTAGCGCTGGGTTAGCAACTGAAGCGTCGCGCATTCAAATTACGCTTGAAATGTCCACAAAACTGATTGTAATGTATGGGCAGGATTGGCGTTAATCACCACCAGGTTCTAACACCTTCATTTTGTAATTCTGTAATAGCGCCGACATGATTCTTTGTCTTTCACTATTTGCCCTGCGTTTACATGGAGGAAACCTCCTTTTCAGTGCGTCGCGTCCCGCCTCTGTTAAACGCTGATTGGACGTCTGCCGTGTCCTTCAGTAAGATCAAGCCGCTGATTGGTGGCTAACCAGGATGACAACGCCAGTTTTGTTGCTTTATTCCGCTGCCTTCAACATGGCCTTCCGTGGACACTGTTGTCACTCGGTTAATGTTAGCTTTCATGGAGACTGCTTTATTGTTACAGTGGCTCTTAGATGTCCCTTGTTAGTGACTTAACGGAGTATTTGCATACATGTTAAATTAGATGAGTTTACGGCGCTTGCCTCCGAGCTAAACGTTAACGAGCAAGGTTAGCCATACCCATTCTTTTGCTTTCGAAAGAAAATGGATGGCGTTGATTTAACTGTCGCCCTCAGGTAAAGATTAGTCACTAGAGGCAGCGTTGAACAAACGGCTCTTATTTGCACTGTAACTGCATGCTATATAACCGAGTTTGATCTTTGCTTTTCTAAAATGGAATTAGATAATCATTAGCTGTCACATGACTTGTTCATCTTCAGCATATTGTAAAGACAAATGTCTACAGTGACACTTAAACCCCGACTGACCCTTGCTTATTTGCCTGCCAGCACTTTACATGGTGATGGACCCTCCTGGTGGGGGAGATGAACGGTGGAGGCAGGCAGAGCGGCTTCGAAGGGAGGAGGCGTACTATCACTTCATTAATGAACTGAGTGAAGAGGAGTACCGTCTAATGAGAGATGGCAACCTGCTGGGCACTCCGGGTAAGGAGGGGCACACAGTGATTAAGCACTGATCCGCACTGTTGGTGTATCTGTACGCACATTTATTTTAAGTGTTTTTTTTTAAAAAAAAGCATTTAAAATGTATTTTAGAGCATGCAATATGTTTTACAGGGGAGGTGACTGCTGAGGAGCTCCGGCAGCGTCTGGATGGAGCGAAAGAGCGTGTGTCATCTCAGCCCGCTACTGAGCAACGCTCGCAGACTTCTGAGTCTGGAGAGCAGCAGAGCAGCAGCGGTGAGGGAGAGGAGAGAGGCGCTGGAGGGAGACGAGGGGCAGGTAGGAAGGACGGGGACGATCTTGTCTCCAGCTGGTCAAATCTAGCTTTCATGATGATGTAGTTTTTTTTTAAAGTCACTATTGATTTAAGTAGCTCTGTAGTATAGTGGTCAACACATTCGCCTTACCCGCAAAAGATTCTTGGTTCGATTCTGGGAGGAGCTTTAGGGATCCATCCACTGTGGCGACCCCTTAGGAAATAAGGGAGCAGCCAAAGGTTTCTTCTTGTTCTAGTCACCATTGATTTAACAAGAAAAGCTCAAAAGCTTGACAGGAAAACACAACATAATCTTCAAGGACTTGACTTTGAGAGCAGTAAAAATGATGATAAACAAAGAACAGGTTTCACAATAAGTTGTGTGAAGGTAAACCAAACAGTTATGGTTAGAAGTTTAGTACTTGTTATGAATCTTGTATTTAGCTTGGCACCAGCTTAGTCAAAGTTTAAACAAGAAAACAGTTTGTTTAACACTGATGTTTGTATTTATGTTTTAGCCTGACAATAAGTACAGTTTAAGTGCTGGTTTTGAATAAACTTTAAAATAGCTTTCACATTGTTGCAAGTGACCACTAGCAAACTTTCTGTTAGGAATTTCCTGTGTAAGAGAACAGATTTAGTGAAGAGTACTTGTTAGTCTTAACAATATCTTTTTTTCTACAGGGGGCACAGAACCCGGAGCAGAAACCTCTAATGGTGACTCGTTACTGGAGTGGCTGAACACTTTCAGACGTACTGGTAATGCTACTCGCAGCGGGCAGAGTGGGAATCAGACATGGCGAGCTGTCAGCCGGACCAACCCTAACAGTGGAGAATTCCGTTTTAGCCTGGAAATCAACATCAACCATGATCAGCCAGAGCCAGGGGAGCATAGTGAGACTGTGGACCTCGTGGAGCCGCCAGTGACTACCCCAAACACATCTTCACCCTCTATACGAACTGCTTCCTCCTTTTCCACCTCTCGCCCTTCAACTACGCCAAGGCCTGCCCCATACCCTTCCCCCCGCCCAGCCATCAGCAGGCGGGTGCAGACACGGCGTACACGCAGCAGCACTACCACACTTTCTATGAGCCCCCCTGCACTTCCCCCTGCAGCAGCGGCTGCCTCAGCTGCTGCTCCAAGGAGAGGTGGGACTTTGCACTCTTTAGCACCTCCTCTCACTGTTACAAACCCTTCTCCTGATCAAACTATACCTTTGCAACATCAAGCTTTGAATGTAGAAGGAGAGCAGGGGCGTAATGATGTGTCTGCTTCTATAGACTGCCCTCGGGTGTCACCCCAATCTGCACCACATGCCCCCGCAGCGGGACATGAATCACGTGGCAGTAGGACTCGATCGCGTGGTCGTGCACGCAGAGCTGCATATGGAAGTGGGCTTTCATCTCGTGTGTCAAGGCGAAGTCGTTCCCCTTTGCACAGAATTAGTGCTGCTAGTACCACTCTGCCATCCAGCAGTGATGCCAGCGACTCTTCCATCAATACTGTTGAACCAGGCAGTGGCATAGCCTCCGTGTCAACGGAGACTGGAGAGGCTGTGTCAGAACCTGCTGTTCCAACGGAGCCGGCTGTAGAGATGGTTGAACGAGAGAGTGAATCGCAAGTAATAGGAGCAGGAAGTTCAGCAGTGCGACGACACCCAACTATCATGTTGGACTTGCAGGTGAGAAGGATCCGACCTGGTGAAAACCGTGATCGGGACAGCATTGCTAGCAGAACACGATCTCGTGCCCGTGTTGCTGAAAATACGGTCACATTTGAAAGTGACAGCGGTGGATTTAGACGCACCATCTCCCGCTCTGAGCGAGCTGGGATACGTACCTATGTCAGCACTATCCGGATTCCACTGAGGCGTATCAGTGAGACAGGCCTGGGGGAACCCAACTCCACTGCCCTACGTTCCATCTTACGCCAGATCATGACTGGATTTGGGGAGCTTAGCTCCCTCATGGAGACAGAGGCGGATTCTGAAAATGTGGGGCCTAACCATGCAGATGCTAGTGGTACAAACAGTAACAACAGCCCAGGCAGTCGTCTGCATACAAATGAGAGTGCACCTGGCCAGGTTAGTACAGGTGGGGTAGTTCAGGAGAGGGAGGGGCTGGTGGGAAGTGAGGAGGACCAGAATGGGCAGGCCAGACTCGGAGGAGGAGTAATGAGCACCACAGACGGACGGGCTACCAGCAGAGACACCAACAACCTAGTAGAGAATGGTACTCTACCCATCTTGCGGCTGGCACATTTCTTCTTGCTCAATGATGAAGAGGATGATGAACATCCTAGGGGGCTGACCAAAGAGCAGATTGACAATCTATCAACGCGTACGTACGGTCAGGCCAGCCTGGAGGGGGAGATTGGTCGAGCATGCAGTGTCTGCATAAACGAGTATGTCCAAGGCAACAAGCTGCGCCGCCTGCCCTGCTCCCACGAATTCCACATCCACTGCATCGACCGCTGGCTCTCTGAAAATAACACCTGCCCCATCTGCAGGCAGCCTATACTTTCAGTGCATCATGACTGACCCATTTGCTCACAAACACAACTATCCTGCTCCTGGCTCGCTGAACTGAGCAAACCCAAGTGGGCTTTGCATGTACATAGCGCTTTCATGGTTTAATTTCTTGGAATATATCCATTGTGTCGAAGAAGGTTGAACCAAAAGTGTGGAATAAGAAACTATAAATGCAGAGAATAAACAAAACTTTATTTTTTTAGACCTTTGGTTTTCAACAACTCATTGTTATTTTATTTTCTTCTTCCTGTGACTCAGTTCGCTGGTCTCTGTGATAAAGCTTCAGAGACTCATGTCTGTAGATGGCATTAATGCTTAAGGAGCTCCTGTAGCCGCTGCTGAATAGTCTCACTTTAAATCTTTGATGTCTGACACACGACTTCTCTCTGTCACAACTGGACTATACAAATCACTTTTAGGCTTGATTTTTCTTCCAGTATAGGCTGTAAATAACTCACCACTGCTTATATTTAAGGGTTTTGAAGAAAGCTGCTCTTCACATGTGGTTTGTTCAGAATGGAAGCAGGAAGCCTTGCGTTTATTTTAGCATTCACCATTTTAAAGCTTCGACATCCATTTTAAAGTGTCCCATTACAATTGGTTAAGAATTGTATGATTTACTGGGGATATGTATGAGCAATGTCTTTAATTTTGAAGCTTTACTCTATCCATCTAGTAATATTTGTTTAAGCCCTTAAGTCCCATATATTTGCAATATAGAATTCATCCATTTAAGTAACCTGCTAAAATCAGCCACTTTGAAACCAGTAACATTAGCCATATGAGCAGGACTAGCAATTTAAATGAAATGCAGAATGTGATAATCAGGAATTCAGACTTGTCAGTATGAGTTGTGCAATACAGAGAGAAAAGACAGTAGTTTGTTTTGCTGTTCATTGTTGTTTACATTGTAATACCTGATTATCATCTCCATTTAAACAAAGTCTTGTTAACTATGAAATCAATGTTTTCTCTCAGTTCCTGTTGCTGTTTTTAGACCCACACCTGATGGCACCTTTGTCAGGATGTTGCATAGGTAGCCTGTCACGTGGAATTCAAAAAAAGAAATAGATTGATTTTCAGTTTTTACAGTTCTCCACCTAACTCAAACATCCTTATTCATCAGATAGGTGCAGGATTTTCTTTTTTTTTTTTTTGCATCAGTTGGTAGCCACCTGTTGAAGTTCCAGTACCAGTGCACACACATGAATAAGGCAGTGTTAGTAATATATCTCTCTATGCTTCTTATTGTTTGTTTTTACATAACATGGACAAATGTTGCATTTTTAGTGTAAAGCTGATGGGTCATTCAGCCATCTAGTCAGTGTGCTCCCACCAGAGTCACTTTGTACATCAACGATTACACAGGAGCTACTCTTGTCTCTGCAGTTAACATGTCACTAACAAAACTGCAGGACTGGTGCAGTTTAGTCTGTAAGAATGTGTGAGCATGTGGTGTGTGTGCTATAATTGTGTGTGAAGGAAAGGTCCAGTGTACCAATAAAACCTGGTTCTCGGAAAGCTTCTGTGTGGTGAATGTCCACCTCAGAGAGAGTTGTGGGCAATTTAGAAGTGACTATTTATTCTGTTCATATTTAATAAAATGGAAATCAACCTTTGAAATATGAAATATGTTACAATGTGATGAGAGTAAATAAAACAGCTATGATGAACATGTTGCTATGTAATAAAAAGAAGACATTGGTTTTCTTCTCTGCTCCTTAACAGTGTAATAAAATGCTGCTTTGTTATGATGGAATATCTGATGTATGGATGTATATGGTTTTAATGTTTGTGTGTGTGTGTGTGTGTGTGTGTGTGTGTGTACAGAGGTGGACTGAGACAGTAATTCAGGCCAGGACATCATCCCAGACCACTCTTTTTACAGGCTAACCCTATATGAAATTATCATGACACTTTACACCAAATAATCACAACCAGAAGAATTTACTTTAATTTTAATATTGTGATCTTGCAAGTGTAAGAAGAGGAGTTTTCAAGGGTGTGCCATGGCTGTTACTGCACCAGTGAAAATTCACTGGATTAGGCCAATCACAGCACAGACACATCTATGAAATCAGACATACAAAATAATACTGATACTTATTAAACAGAGAATGAGGCACTGAGCTCAAACTTTCCAATGTTTTTACACTGAAACATCAGAAGTATCAAACACACACATTCGCTGATCATGAGCTACAACGATGTGAAACAGGCCATTAGTGTTTTAGCCCGTGTGTTCCACTGCCTTGCTCCTTGACTGGCACCTATTTTTCAGCTTTTAGCTGCCTCTATTTTTTATTACTATCTCACTCTCTCCTCCGTGTTTCCTTTTTGTCTGATAGACGTGCTTACCTTACCCGGTTGCCTTGCCGACACAGATACTATTTGAGATACTATTTGTGCGCGTCTTTGGCGTGCGCACCAGCGTGCCATGGAGACGGAGAAAGAGCGCACGATGCGTGTATTCTGCGAGGTCCGTAATCGGAATGAATGTTCACTGCAGGCCAAAATGACACTCAGACCACCGAGAAAAGTATCACTGTCAGTGTCTGTGTGTGTGTGTGTTAGCAAGCGCGAAGAATTGCGCACGTGGTGCTTCAGTGACACGTGTAAACAGCCGCCCTGGCCATCAACAATCTGCTTAGTTAGCTACATTTCTCCGGCTTTGCAGAAACTAATCATGCGAATGAACAGGGCCGTAATGGCTAATGCTGAAGTAGTGCTTTTAAAGTGTCTATTAAGAAGTTTGGTGCTTTATTTTGTAGTTAAACTGGTCTCTTCTTCTGAGTGTTTACATGACCGCCAACCGTGGAGTACTGTGACTGCTGGTATTTTTGTGTAATACTGGCTCAAATCGTGCCACTAGCTGCCTCTGACTTTTTGAACAAGAAATTGAGATTTTCTTTTCTGCACATTGAATTCATGGAAACTCATAAGGCATTTTGAACAGCAGCTTGCAGTGACCGTAATGTCAGCAAATGATTACATTTAGCTACTTGATATTGCGGCCATTTTAAGGACCTTGTTGTTAAATCTAATCAACTTCCACTAATGAGCAATTTTATTTCACCTAAGTGATAACAAATACATTCATACATTATAACAATATATAAACTCAGTCAAAGTACAAAAAGGGGAAACAAAGTGTCTGGAAATTTGTAATAGCATACAAAAATAACACTAAAAACTTAAAAATAATATTACTTAAAGGATACATATAATATGATTAAAACTTAATTACACTGAAATGCATTTAAAAAGTATATACTACCTATGAACTATACCGAAAGACAGACAAGCGAAAGCTTCTAAAATATCTTAGTTGCGGCTGTATCAAAGTCCTTCCCTTATAATGTCTCTGGCTGTATCTTTACTTTTGTATTTGTCTCACACTGCGCCTCTAGAGACGGGGAGCACTTGCGCACCTCACCATCATCCGATGCGCGCTCCCGTGGCTCAGTTGAAGCAGAGTGTTGTAAAGTCAAACAGGACAGGAGCAGAAATGTCACAGTTTCCCTTCAAAATATAAGCTTATGAAGCGTTCATTAAACACGACTATTTTACTCACTTGTTTAATGCAAGACTGCAGCTACCAATCATCCCGTAAATGAACATTTTTATCTCAGTGAATTAAATATGTGGTCTGTTAAATCCGAGTAATATATGTGTGTGTGTGTGTGTGTGTGTGTGTGTATCTAACAAAAACTTTGCGAGTCTCTGTTGTTCAAACTGAATTCTTCTTGTTTTGCATCCAGTGGCTGTTTTCTACAATATAGTCCACACCTAAAAGATATTTAATTTACAGTAGTATACACACACACATACACACACACACACACACACACACACACACATATATATATATATATACTTTATTATATTTATTTATTTATTTAAACAGCAATGCTATTCTTTTATATCTTTATATTTACCAAAAGTAGTGACGACTTTATCTTCCAGTTTCCTCTAACATGGTTATTGCTTTTGTTTGGATTAATATACATATTGTGCAGATTTACTCGTGTTCCAAAAAGACTAATGTTGGCTATTTTAACAAATTTGCCCTTTAAAAATAATAATAATATAGTGAGGAACAAAGCTATTTAGATTTTTTTTTTTTTTTAATTGTAATCAAATTTGACAATTTGTTAACAGCGCCAAAAAGTACATATATACCAGAGGGGGTAGATGAAACAGGAGGGACAGGAGCACAGAGGAAATGAAGTGATTACATTTTTTTTTTTAACATAATGACTATAAAAGTATGAATATGAGTCTACCATATTCATAGCATGTTTCCTTTAACCTGTTAACTTATCTGTGTTGTATATGTGGCCGAAAGTGTGTGCCTTGACAGGCAGATATGAATCCATTGCGATGTAATTCTCCCAGGGTTTCTTCTAGTCGAACTTATTTTATTTTTGAAAACAGTGACCGGAAGTACCTCTTTTGTTTACTCTGTCTGACTTGACGCTGGCTGAAGCTGCCCTCTACAACATTACCTCCGCGGTCTAACCGAGAAATAATGATCGCTGAGCAGCAGCAGCAGCAACAGCGGCGGCGGCGACCGCAGCCCGGGCCCAGAGCAGCGCTCCCCTGCTCTGTCCGCGAGCCATGAGCATGCCACCGATCCGGCCTCCTCGTTGCAGCCGCACCGACACTCGTTCACCACCCGCAAGATGTATTTCAACCGGAGAGCCAAGAAGATCCACAGCGAGGGAGGTAAGCCCAGAAGAAACATGTTATTCAATCTCTGCTCGATCGGGGTTCCGCCCGCCGCTAAAATTGTGACCCTTCAATGTAAAGTGTTTGTCTCATTAACAGGCCTGTAATTTTTCTGGATGCAGAGGCCTGTGTATAAAATCGTGCGTATTTGATATGTGCTCGGCATAATAACGGGGAACCGTATTGTCCGGGACTGCGGCATCCACACTTGCCGGTATTTATCCTCCAGCCTCCCTCATTTTTTTGGCACCGGATGGGAATGCAAGGGCAACCAGACTGCAGGTGCCTGCTCCAGGCACCACCGTGTGTCTTTTAAAATAGCCTGGCATCATTATATAGCTAAGTGAAGGAATTTGTGATGTCCTGAATAATATTTATTTTTCATCGGTTAAATGTGTTCTGTGTGACCTTATCAATATATGTCGATTGCACTGTATGACCTATGTCCTCATTATGGTATTATATAATTACGTTGCAACAGATTTGTGTAGCTCCTGCATTGCATCCTAATGCAAAATATGAAAATGCATTGACCTGCTTTTGCTGTGATTTAAAACTGAATATTAGGGATATAAGTTACCAAATGTCGAAACCAAGCGCTTGTAGATCAATCCAAGAACAGCCTATTACGTCTACGACTTAAAAAAAACACGTGACCGTCTAAAACGCGCTTCTTAACTCACCTTACTTCACTCTAAGGCCATCCACATACAGACTGTGTTCACATTAAAGCATTTTACACGCTTGTGTTGAAAAAGGGATCTTTCAGTCTGTTGCACACAGAGCCTGAATCTGACTGATGCCACAAGAACCAGAGCTGTTTATTTTAAATAAACCCCCTGTGACAACCTGCACTGTCTCAGTTTTTAGCAGAAAAGGAAAAAAAAAAATCTTCTCCTCAGTAAAGAAGTTGGACAGAAGGTGAGGATGCTAAAACAACAGGCTGCATCAGATGATTTCACACATGGCAAGCAGACATTGGATTGGATTGTCCTGGAAGAGAAGAGCATGTGTTTGTCTCATCCAGTGGCTTTTAATAGTGACTGGCACATATTGTCAGGCTGTTATGTTGTGTGTGTGTGTGTGTGTGTGTGAGTGTGACTGCATGCCTCTTGCAGCTTCCAGAAATAGAAAGCAGGGCAAATTGTGAGCGCCAACTGGGCCATGCTGTCTTCAGGCCAGAGGTTCCCAGATATTTATTTATTGTCTAAAAAAGAAATACAAAAAAACAATACACAGCTGGATCTTTTGACAGTGAATATTTTTGCAAGCAGAAGGTCAAATGTTAAAAGCACCAGTTTTAGAAAGTGCCTTTTTGACAAGATAATGATAACTCTTGATTTTTAACATATTTGCTTTTTCTTTTTTTTTTTTATGTGAATATTAGATAGTCTGACGATGAATCAGAGCAATTTGTTTTCTTCTTATTTACACCAGATGAATAACGTGGGATTTTTCAGCTACATTCGTGCACACTTTTGGTTTCATGGGGTCTAAAAGTTGCTTTAAAGTTTTTATATTTAAAGGAAAGGATGGAAATGGAAAGGTAGTCAAGTATAAGCGTGTACACGTGCTCCCACCTGGGTTCTTTGCGGTGCCTTTGCTGTAATCTCTGGAGCCTGACTACTTGATTCTTTGCTCCAATTAGCGAGCTGCCACATGTTTGGCGATGACGTCCGCAGCCGCCAGTCTGTCACATTTATTTACTCGCATTCACAAACAGAGCTATGGTTTATAGCTGTTTGTATTTAAGAGGATCATAAATAGTCCTTGATAGAAAGCTGTGTGTAGTAGTGAGTCCTGACACACAAAAAGCAACAGGCTGACAGACCAAAGTATTCTGTAGATATAAAGATAATACAAGGCTCAACAAACTAATTAATAAGTCTTCCAGTTTTGCAGATTGTCTAGGACTCTCCACAGGTTTTCCCTTATCAGTGCAAAGCCACATTTTGTACTAGTGTTGGGGTGCTTACTTTATGTGAGTCATGCAGTTCAGCCAACTGTCAACAATGCATCTGTTTTGGGAAGATAATGACTGGTTGTCATAGCTGCCAAGCTACTGAAGATGCCATTTGGGAGATAGAGAGAGGCCTAATAAACTGCTGAAACACGGTATTTACATGAGGTAGCCATGAGGAGGCGCTCCTGGGCAAGCTATGAGGTTTTGGTCGTGGGGATTTCTGCGAGCAGCTGTTCAGGGTTACATCCTTCATATGCAGGCATGAATCTCATCTCACTGTTAATGCTTCCTGTGAAAAGCACTTACCAAACACATTAATAGCGTAGTCACTGACACATGGATGTGCTGTGTGAGGTACAGTATGTGTGTATTGACTTGTTGTCTTGTGTGTGTTGTTTTCTCCTGCCGCGGCCTCTCTTGGTGCCCACAGAGCAGTTAGTGTTGACCACCATTAGGCAGGAGTCTTCTGAGCTGCAGGACCCAGGCCAGGGCGCCGGCGTTACCATGCGTGCCCGCCTCACAGACAGGTTTGACAAAAGTGAGTTTGCTCGAATTAGACTGGATGATGCCCCATTTGTGTCCGGAGTCCCAAGGTGCATGTGCCAACGGCTAGGAGCAGGTGTCTCCCAACCCCCGGCCCTCAAGAGCTACAGTGTTGAGTTACTTACATGAGCGGCTCTGGTTCTCTGCTGAAAAGGTTATTACGGCTGTGGACTGATGATCTGTAGCTCCTTGGGGCCTGGAGTGTGATGAATGCTGAACAGGACTTAACCCTTTTCACTGCATGTGCTCGTAGATAGTGGTGACCACCTATACCAGGTCATGCTGGTGAAGACAGAGCAATATGGGGTCTTGAAGCAAGTAAATCTGCATGCTGTAGAACTCATCACATGCATGCATACACATGGCATGCCTGGATAGAGCATGTACATGAACACAGCTGCATGCATACATGACTGTGAGCTGGGTTTAGAGGGGCATGGGAGTAGCTGCATGTTGGGGGTCTTTCATGTTTTCTGGCTTCAAAAGATTTGCTTTCGCCTTGTGTGTGTGTCCATAATACTGTGTGTGTGTCTGTGTGTATGTGTGTGCATTTGCATACTTTAGTTTAAGGCGTATGTGCGTGTCGCAATCGCACCTGTGGGATTATTAGGTTATGGATTAGCAGGAGGTGAAGTTGCAGAGCAGACACAGAGGGGATTATCATGCTTACTCACTTGGACCGTAAGAGGCTTTCTTGCCTTACTTCCTACTCTGTCACAGTGGTAAATGGACCCACTGGGAACGATAGACACCAGGTCTACCAGGAACTGCAAATAGGGCCTGCACCTAGGAGAGCAGGACAGCCATGGGATGCAGGGGTTGCTCAGGCAGACGACGCTCTGTTGGTAATACTTTCCTGACTACGCTGCAGTCTTATTGTTGGCTGGATACAAGCATGTGGGCGAAGATGTGTTTTTGTTTTTTTTTTTTTTTTGGTTTTTGGTTTTTAATTTAATTGAAGTTAAATAAGGGGGAAGGTTTTGGGTTTAGTGTTTATCTCCAGAACAGTTTGAAAGGCCTTATTGCTCTCAGAGGATGAAAACCAGGCATTGCTGTTAACGGATGAGTCCAGAAACTTTGCTGCCATTTTGTCGTGGCAGGGACACCAAACACAGTGAGATTTGTTTTTTTAAAAAGCATACTCTAATTTGCAGTGTATATTCAGCTGCTCAAGTGCAGTTCCATTTAAATCTCTCTGACAGTTTTTCAGATAATGAAAACACAGAATAAGATAGATTATCTGTCCCAAATGTGGCTTGTTGGGGTGGAAGCTCTTCAACAACTGAGGATAATTGTATTCTACTATAGCTGTTGTTAATTAGTAGCTATTACTTTTCTGGCTCATTTCATTTCTGGGCTGGATATTGTGTTTGTATTAGGCATGATTGGATTAAATGTGCAAGCATCTCTAAAACTACATCTGTGCCATTTAAAGCACTATTCTGGCAGCTGCAGACACAGCCGGTGAGGGACACCGCTTGACAGTGGCTGACTTGAGTGAAAGCTGGGGCACAGCACCAAGGCAGAGTGTCTGGTGAAATATGCTCTGCCATACTGGAAAATGTTGATGAATTATGCAGCTTGCTTCTATGCATTATTCAGTACCCTGGCCCGCTTTTTAACAGTGAAATTTGGGCACAAGGCCAGATCAGATTGGGTCCAGCCCAAAACACAAAAGTTAATACTGCACATTAAGACGTTATGAAGCTTGTGACAAGTAACATCTTACTTGTCACAAGAGATATATAGATAACATATATGACACATTTGCCCATCTGAGGTCTTTTCTGATTACTGAAACCTCACATTTTATCTGTTTGGCTTCATCGCCTTCCAATGACACATGTATTCCCAGTAGAGAGGTGTGTGAAATATTATTAAGCATTGTTACATGATGGATATAAGTTTTGCAATGCATGTGATTGCTCTGAAGAAAAGAGACATGTTTTTGTTTAAGACTCACCAACCAAATGGGTAGCTGGTAGCATCCTGCAAGCAGGATAAGAGATCAGAGTGTTAGTTGAGTTGGGCTCAGTGTAGTCTTACCTGTTCTGGCCGCAGGTTATCAGACCTGTGCTACCTGTCTGTCTGTCTTGGGTGCTTCATGTGTAATTGACCTGGCTGTGCTCTGCTGGGGTTTGCTGCTGAGTCATCATTGGCCCATTGGTAATGACTTACGGCAGTGACGGCGTTTCTACTCAATCAGAGATGAGTAACTGAGGCATTGATCTCCTCTGAAATGAATTATACCTCAAGTGGGTTGCTGAGAAAGCCATTATTGATCTTCTTGGAAACTTAGAGTCTACGGGGGTTAAAAAGTGGAGTGGAAAGATAAGGTTTATTCAGTAAAAATGTCTGCCAGCATAGAAATGAACAAGCAGGTTTACAAACATAGATAATGCATGGGTGTTTAAAACATAACCTTTATCTTTGCATCTTCCTTAATCTTTTCCTGGTAGTCATTTACTCTCTTGGTTGACCTCGTTGCCATTTGCACTGTGGAGTGCTGAGCTGTGATTCAGGCTCTGTACGGTCCAGCAGTAATAGCTAATGGAGATATAGAGATAAGAGATAGGCTGTTCATTATCAATGGGCTTTAATAGACTTTGACCCTTGCTCTGTGTCATTTGCAGACACTTCACAGGCTTGTGCAGAATAGTGCTTGGAGTGGTTGTAGTGCGTAAGCTCTTAAAATGTCAAGCAGGTTTGAGGTAGAAAGCTGAGAGTAGAGGAGGTATATTAACTCGTAAACGTCTAACAAATGTAAAAACAAAATAAATATCTTACCTTCAAATAATTCCCACTGGCAAAATATTAAATAGCTGTATTTGTTTCCTGTAAACACACATAACTTGATGTCTCTTTCAGTGGAAAAAGTCTGATGTGCCAACAGATTTGATCAAACAAATGAGCCTGGCTGGCTTACTTCTGGGTAATTTTACAGTTTATTATCTACTTTAGAACCACAAGCTTGAGTGGAATATAATGATATTAACCTGTCTGGTTATTGATGAAGGGAGAGAATGACTCGACTATTGTTGGGGTTTGGTAGTGCTGCAGAAATAGAGTTTCAGGACTCTGGAAATTCAATCTATGCAAGTAGCCTGTTGTTTTCACTTACAGATTCACTGACAGAGAGTGCAAGACCCCAACAAATGATAGGATGTCCCACAAAGCGTCTCAATCTAAGGGAAAGTGCTTTGTGATGCATTTGGTTTCATTATATGCTTTAATTACAACAGCCTTATGGGAATAGTGTTAGAATGACTTGACTGGAGGAGTGCCTACATGTGGCTTATCAGAAAAAAATATTACGCAATACTGGACATGCAATGACACACTAGCATCTATGCGAGCTAATAAGAAAAATAAGAAGGGCAGAACCTGAAGGAAGCGACTGTTGCTGCTGTTGTAGAGGCATCACAGTGGAAGGGAAACGACACGAAGTGATCTGATGGATGGCTCCTGCTTCACGGATGTCATTTGACCCATCTGGTAAAGTGCCACTAGACCTTAAGGCGATATCAGGCTTCTGGCCCTTTAAAGACGAAACCCCGGCTTTGCCCCTCCGCAGCACTGAAGGAGCTCCATATGGCTTTCTCTCGTTGTCTGAGCTGGTAACAGCGAGCGGCTCAATACTACACTGGAGGGAGGAGACCGTCCAAAACGCGCCGGATAAAGGCTTCCCGAGGCGGCAGGTGGCCAGATGACACCGCGGCGGAGCTTCTCGGGCCAGTATCTTTCACCGGGGCCGGGAGTTTCTTCAGCAAAGACGAAGGAGGGCAGAGGGAGCACGGGCGTGCTGCTGCGTCTGTCCTCGCGCAGGTTCGCCGTTGTACCAGCTGAGTAAACTGTTGGCGTCCCGACCTGTTTGCATTTCTGTCAGTCCCCTAATGTCGCTACAGAACCACACTTGCTCTGCGTTAATACGCGCACTTGGCGATGAAAAATGCCCAGCTCCTGGAGCTCATGCGGGGGTGAATGAGCGGAGATCACGACGCTTTTTAAAATGGTTGGAGATGACAAAGCCGGGAGGGCGGGCGGGGAAGCAGTGAGTCTGCAGGAGAAAAAAGCGTGGTGCATCCTCCTCTGTCACTTTTTTTTTTTGGGATAATTTGTACCTATGCCTTAATGATGGTCGCGATGTGGGACGAGTCTTCTCTGTTTTACATTTGAACAAGTTGAGGTGCTGATAAAAACAGACCGACCTGGTGTGTTTGTTCGCCATTGTGCATCCCTCAGCACATCCATTATACGCGGGGGGTCCCGTGGGCGTCGGGAAACGCGCGTGTGTGCATTGACGGTACCTGAAAGAGAAGGGGGGGTTATAACGGGAAACGTCATTGAATCGACCCCGCCGGCTTCAGCATACATCAGCATACAGTAGCCTCTAGTACTAATTAGTCGCCTTCGCTTTTGAACCGTAAACCACGTCTCCCGTCTATGTCTCTGTCTCTCTCTCTCTCCCTCCTTTCCTCTCTCTCTCTCTGCCTCTGCCTATCACTCGCACTCACTCAGCCTCGCCTCTCTCCCATCAATCCAACGGTGCAGGACCTGCTTGCTCGTCCGCCGGTTACCGCAAGGCAGATGATGAGATGTCCGGGACCACTTCCCAGGCGGATCTCGTAGACGCCACGGCGCGGACGGTGCTCCTCAACCGGCCTCAGAATACCAAGTTCTGCGACAACCATGTCAGGTAGGTGTCACTCCTGAGCTTCTAACTTTTGCTGTAATGCACGCCTTGTATGCCTTGTGGTTTTATGCACTGATTTTGTCTAAAGGGACAGCAGACTTCCTGATGAGCTGTCAGCAGAAAGAGAGAGGGGGGAGGGGGGGGGGGAATCATTTTAAACAGAATAATCTGAGAGCATTTTTCTTTATTTGTAAAAAGGAAAAAAGCGCATCAAACCATTGCACACCTCACCAGACTGCTGACAGTTAAGAGTGACTTGGGTTTTTGCAGCTTTTTTATTTTTTTTGTGTTCATCTCATTATTCCTGGCCCATCTTTAGCAGTCCAACAGTTTTCTTTTTTTTACATGCACCATTTCAAGTCAAAGCACATGGTCGGATTGTAGGGATTCGGTGTCTTGCTAAAGGACACTCCAACATGCTGGATATTTGCTCACAGGGGCTTTAGACCAACAGTGTGGGGTTGAAGGACAGTCTCTTCTTTGTATGTTTTTCCTTCTGTAGAGTAGACTTTGGACCACTGAAATTTTGTTTATTTTTCTCTCTTAATAGTTCTCTTTGTTTTAGTTTTGATGTAATCACTTAAAGGGAGAATGTTTTACTTTTTTAAAATACTATTACAGCTGAACATCTATTGATAAGGCAATTCAATAACTCACCTATTAAAAGATTGTTTGTGTCTCTGCAGCAATCCCAAAGGGTGACTCTAACGTATGTCACTGCCTGAAGGACACAGGAGAATCTTAGTGGAGACAGCGTTACTTAATCAGTATATGTCCTCATGAATATTTAGGGATGTTAGTCAAAGTAAAGTTACATTACACGTTTAGATAAATTACAAAAAGCGCCTTAGCTGAGCTCATTTGGTCAAAGGTGTCTTCTGTGCTTGTGGTGTTTGAGAAATTGTGGCCTGATTGTTCCTGGATTTCACTGAGGATAAAAGCTGTCCACTCGTATCCCTCAGGACTCAGTCAAAGACTGTAGCTGTGATTCTCTTAGTCATGACCTTGTGTGGTCCGAGCAGCTTAGGTAAGAAGAAGGGGACTACAAATATTGGACTGCGCTTCAATATTTCACATACCGTGGTGGTGTGTCTTGGTGCTCCCCTGTGTTTCTGTAGTCAACATGTGTGCGAGTTTCCTTCTAATGCGTAATCTGTCGTAGGCAGGGTCATGGGCAGCGCCAAACAGCATGTGCTGCAGCGAAGAATCTCTTTTATCAACATTGGCCCAGCTGTCATTGGAATATTTTATGGGCTCAGCTGTGGTAATAAATAGAAACTCAGTCAAGTTTGATTCAGACAGACGCCAGTTTGACTGTTGTCTTTGCAGGTTATTATTGCTGTTTGTATGTACTAACTGAGCTTGGTGCCATAAGGAGAACAGGGTTCAGGGTTTGTCGTTAACTCAGTGAACATTCAGTGGTCTTGCCATTATTGTCAAGAGATTCAATTTCACTTTTAGAAGAGCTTATTTCAGCTCTACAGATAAGATTAAGGTGGGTGCTCCCGTGCTTCTCGGATTGGATCATGTGTGGCACTGCATGCTGATTGGAGAGGCGGGAGCGCTCTGGCTCCAGAGGCATGCCCTTTGATGGCTCTGTGTTCCTGTAAATCTTTTGTTTGTGTTTTAAAAGTTCAATACCATTATTGATTTTTTTTGGAGATTAAAGCCTTGTAGCTTTTATCTGTATACTCAGCACAGCTCTTCTCCATTTCCCAGATCCACCTCTTCCGTTTTTTTAATGTAGGTGTTGTTGTTTTTATTCCGCATTGGCATTAAATGCAAAGTAACATGTTAATAAATCCTAGAAGAAGGCACTTGCCTATGTTCTTCCCATTAGACTGATGACTCTTCTCTGAGTTTAGCCCAGTTTTCAATGCATGAAGATCGCAGTCTGTTTTTTATAAAAACATGGCAAAGCCACACAACTGCAGGGGAGCGTCACCCCTGCAGCTAACAGCTGTTAACTCCACCAGCAAGTTGGAGATTTATGCTATAAAAATAACACCACCAGAGGTTTTTAGTTCCTAATCCACTGGAAGCAGGAGTGTTGCTGTTTGTGGCGTCCGGTATCACTTGTCTTTGATTAGATTAAGGCAGCCTTATCTGCTGGATCATAGGTGTAGTATCACCAACTCTGACGCATTGAGAGCATCAGGGTCAGGCTGCGCACACACTAACAAGTTTTTTATTTTAAAATCAAAGTTGTTTTAACACAGACTCAGAAATGGTCACTTACACTGGACATGTGAGTCCCAGTGAAAACAGAAAGCAGACAATTGGTTGCTTGTAGACAGTATTGCAGGGGAAGGACTACAGTGCCAAAAAAGACCAGAGATTTCTTTACTTGATCTGAGGATGAGGTGGTACTGTTACTGAAAGTAGCATGTGAGTATAAGGTAGCCATGGCAGCGGGGAAAAAAAATAGTCATTCCAAAGCAAACATGGCAACATTTATAAGAGTGGTACTGGGAGCATTATCCATCACCAAAGGAAGCCACGACAATGAAAAAGAAGTACCAACACAAAAACGATCACACGTGAGGTTAGCTGGAATGTTTTGACTTAATTATTGCGATGGATAAGACCCAACTAGGAAGCGAATGTAGGTGTCTGCATCCAAAAAGTCTCCATTTCTGTCTGTCCCGACTAAAACACAGTTTTAATTTTTTAAGCTAAAACTGGGTCAACAGGATTTCCAAAAGTCTCTGTTTTAGACGTCCCAGAAGGCCGTAGTAGTGCAGGTGCTAGTTGTGCACATTGTAAAAGTTACACAAAACCGCATTAGATTGGATGTATCCCAAGGATACTGTGTGTGTCTCTGTGACTGAATAACATCTGTTGCTCCTCTGTTTTTAGTGTGTAATGCCCATCCCTTTGTCTTCCTGTGTCTGAGAGTAAGGCGGATGGAAAAAGCGGTTAAGGGTTTATCTCCAAGGAGATTCTGAACTATGATAGCGGAGTGTGTTCTGCCATTTGTTGCATGCACTCTATGCACTCACGCACACTAACACACACTGTCCATTAAAGTAAAGTCATTGCAGAAGCTCTTACTCTTCACTCAGGCTGCACAGGAAAAAGCAAAACAAAAACAAGGCAGGCCTTGACTTGAAGGTTGACTTTTTATTTTTAGCTCGTCTAAAAGCTCTTACTGTAGCTCCTGGCTATAACAAGGCTAATCAATACAGCCGTCTGATCAATACAGTTGACTGACAAAAAGGTCGAGGTTGCCAAGGTTTCGTGCACTGTTTTCTGGTATTTTGGATCTAAATTTAGTGTTGGATTAAACGCCTTGGCCTATTTATGGGAAGTTGTGTGTGCAGGATGTAATGGCTCTGTTTGCGCTGTCTGAGCACAATTTAATGTTTGTAATAGATTTTCAAGTGCTGCAATATTAAAACCCAAATGGAGATCTTTGTTATTCAGCCTTTAAGGTAATGCTACTCAAGCATGTCTGGATAAAAAAAATCATTAGCTCACAATTTATGCATGAATTCCCACTTTTGCTAATGCATTACATGACTTGTCCGGCATCTGTTTGGACGTAAACAAAATGTAAACTCTCTCCTCTCGCTGTCTTCTCCTGCAGTACCACCAAGTATGGGATTCTCACCTTTCTGCCCCGGTTTCTGTATGAGCAGATCAGACGGGCTGCCAATGCCTTCTTCCTGTTCATTGCGCTCATGCAGGTAAACCCCACGCACAACAGCAGCTGTCAGCGCTGTTTGCTCAGTCTGCTGTTTGTTTGGTTTCTGTACTCAGCCCAGGCTCTAACTGCTTCTGCAAAGTCTGTTTGAAACATTTCAGAATTTGCAAAAGCCCACCTTTACATGAAATACTGTATTATGGATTTTTTTTTTTTAGAGGTGTTCTCAAAAGCTTGTAGCTACCCACCTATGCACCTGACTTTGCCATCTCTCTGGTGGTCCATTATGGATGCTTCAAGGCAATCAAATCTATCAGCATCATTTTCTCTCTTGTCTCTCATTAGCAAATCCCTGATGTATCACCGACCGGTCGCTACACCACACTGGTCCCACTTATCTTCATCCTCACAGTGGCCGGGATCAAAGAGATCATAGAGGACTACGTGAGTACCACTGTAGCGTAGGTAGAAGTCAGCTTTTAACTCATCTAAAAAGTGGAAGAGCGAGGCATCTTATGGTTAACTTAAAAGCTGATGAATCTTCATTCATGTCATTGCAGAAAAGGCACAAAGCAGACAACACAGTCAACAAGAAGAAGACAACAGGTAACAGGCGCGTGCTTGTTAATGTACATCAGCTACCTGTTTTTCATGAGAGAGCTTGTGTCCATTTGCGTGGGTTTTGTTTTCCTTTCATGTCACGGTGAATGGCTGTTGTCTATCAGTCATTATAGTACAGGCCGCCGTGCCCCAGACAAAAGTTTAGTGGCTATGAATACTGTATGAGAGCTGCTCTATAGGCTGACTGACAGCTGTGTTGTCCTTGTCTCTCAGTGCTGCGGAACGGGACTTGGCAGACAATTATCTGGAAACAGGTATTGTCAATTTCTTCAACTCTTGTGCTCTCACTGATCTCTTCTGTGCTTTCTTTGTCTGTTCTTGAAGTGAATGACGTCAAATAATGCTGCAAGAAGTGTAAGAAAATAAAAGCGCACCGATAAAATTTCTCTTACTATACTGAAAATATTAAGTAAATCATAGAAAAGCATGCACAGCAAACCAAAACATACATTTGGAAATGGAATACTTCAAAACAAGAGCAGTAACACTCCTGAGATGATAAAATAACTGTTTGTGAGTCAGGATTATGTCTATAAGAGCTAAGAGATGGTTTTTAATGCGGTCTTATTCCATTAGGATGCGATTGCATTTCTGAAGGCTTCTGATTTCTGTTTCTTTCTCACCTAATATTTTCTCCCACCTTTCCTGGATTTCTTGTGTCCTACTTTTTTGTTCAGTAGACTGTTCTGTGTGTAATTTGGATCCTTGACAGGAAAAAATGCTTGTCCAATTAGTATTGATGTTTTATGGCCAGATAACAAGTGTGTCTAATTGTTCTTTAGGGGATTAATTTGTCCAGTATTTCAAACAGGCACGTCTTGTTTGTTGAATAGCTAAATTTCCTCTGTTGGTTTGCAGTTCATTGAACTGATGAATGTATAACCTGCTCACACAAAGATTTTTCTTCCAGTTGTTGTTTTTTTTTTTTTTTTTTTATTTTTTTTGGGTCTTTTTTTTTTTTTTTTTTATTTTTTTTCAC
>VUQI01025510.1:13803-25267 GCA_015106735.1 Paratilapia polleni | reverse complement strand
TCTTCCTCCCCCCCCCCCCCCCCCACACACACACACACACACACTCAGAGACATTGCAGACAAATAGATGTGACACCTTCGCCTGAGCACAGACAGCCTTACAGACAGACAGACATCAAGACATTTGTTCTGGTTGGTTGCTCGGCCTGTCAGAGTGACAAAGAGTCTGATGAGATTCTTCAGTTTCACTGCATTCTGATGTTACTTTGACATGAGGGGAAATGGTTGTGTGCGCAGATAGCAACTTCCTATACACACTTATGACTCATCTTTATGGGGAAGGCAGATAGATGTCCTGATAGAGGAATTAAACAGCAGATAAACAAGCGCACAAAGATAGAATGATCAACACTTTTAAAAGATACTGTAGCCCCAGCATTCAGCAAGATTTTTGCACATTTTCAGCAACATTTAGCCTTTAACATGAAAACTGTTTTATCATTAGGTCTTTTGTTTTGAATTTAGCAGTTTGATCCTGCACTATACTAAAATATGTGCTTTTTCTGATGTGTTAGTCTATTGCCTTGATTTGAATTAAATCCAGTTTTAAAGCTGCATTTATTATTATTTTTGGCCACTTGGGTCCAGTAAGACGAACTAAGAATACTGATATAAGAACAAAGACTGTAAACAAAACATTGACGTAGTCCTGTGACATGTGACAAAATCTGTTTTAAAGCCTTGATTTTTGCACGTTGGTTGCTGCCATGTTCTTTTTTTTTTTAGAGCCGGAAGTGAATGTATTTGGTCAAAAGGGTGGAGTGTACCTGTCACAGCCAAGCCCTAATAATGCATAAAATATTAATGTAACATGTATATGAAAATTCATCACCAGTGCAATTGTCATAAAAGAGGAAAATAGCTACAGAGAAAAAAAAAAGTTTTTGTAACAGGCTGTAAACATGTTTGTTTCTGTTGTAAAGTTGGGCATTTTACCATGGGAGTCTATGGGGACTGACTCACATTTGGAGGAAGCCCCAAGGGGCCAATTGAGGAACTGCAGCTTTTGGCACTTCTGTGTTGGCTTCTTTTTTCAGTCCCAGAGGTTTTCGCTGCAATAAGCCTCAAATGCCACCATGTTCATGCAACACAACTAAATATATTCTGGGGGTTTAGTTTACTGCAGCAACAGTACTTCATGTACATGTTTTTTTTAGCATGCAGAGTGAATCTAAATGACTTTAGCTTCAGCTTTAGCTTTCTTTTTGTGGATTTTGGAAATGTGATCCTTAAAGGATTGAAACAAAAACTTTCTCATTTGAATATTGCTGTTCTGGTGACTGGTTTTTAAATTGCTTTTATTTGTTTGGACAGCTACTTGGATCAGCATGAACATTAATTTAGAGTTGCCTGATGATTGTGATGAATATTTTGGGGGTTTTTTGTGGAATGTTTTCCACAAAAATATCTTTGCACTTTCTTCATACTGATCTCACTATGAATGGTGAGATGTACAACCAGTGGAGGTGGTATAAATCCGACTGTCAGCTAGTTCGTGTTCTGGTTTGGAGCTTTGTATCTTGCCCTTTGTTTCACTTTGTTTTTCCTGATGGGTTCATTTTTACTTTTTTGTTTAGTTTTAGGCAGAGATGTTAGAGAAGGAGGAGAATTGAAATCTATGGGAGAATCCCACAACACGAAAGATTTGAAAACTTTTTGAAACCTTATTGTGGAACTTTGGTTTAGGCTGTAAAAAACACTATAAAATGCTATATGGCTCCATTGACCTCTTGAATGTTGCACTCATAACATTTGATGTTCTACACAATAATTTTCTAGCAATATTGCCAAGTACTTTTTTTAAAAATCTCCTTTTTCAAGAGAAAGAAAAAAATCAATAATTCCACAGAAACCCAGTGTGTTAACAATGCAGAACTCCTCCTGCATGAACCATACTGGACTTCACAAACCAGAAATTCAACAGCTGCATCCCCTCCAATAACATATCAGTGCGAGCATAGTGCATGAAGACAGCAATAATTGAAGCACTGAGCTGCCCGCTGCCTTTTCCTTTGAGTGCAGCTCTGGATGCTGCCAACTCTCTGAATGTTTTCAGTCTGGCAACCTGCCCCTCCATCTACTAAATCATGCAATGCACTGCAGTCCACTCAATCTGTCAAAGGCACTGAATCCTCTCAATTAGAAGAGCTACGAAGTGTAGCCAAAACACCCTAGTGTTTTCATACCAGTGAATCTGCCAAAGCAATTTATTTATAATAGCAATTTATTAATATTGTCTCTTGGTTTCAAAGGGGAACCACACAAGCTAAAATTCCCAAGGCTGATGCCGCTACTGAGAGCTGCAAACATTTCAGCCTAAAAAAAAAGTCATTATTTGACTTTGCTTGGTGTGCATATGGGCAACGATGAATAATAACGTGCCACGATTTGTGCTATAAATTTAGCAGTTAGTCATTTTAACCAAAAAGGACAAAAGCCACGCTTTTCATCCCGGTTATAATGTATTGGGTATGAAAATAGAAAGAAACTACAGAATAATTAATAGCAGTCAGTACATGTGGATGCAAATTGGCTGGTGTGGCTGCAGAATATCAATGACTATGTGTTCTTGTCCATAAAGTATTCATTTAAGCAGGCCTTTTTAGCAGTGTGCAGGACTCCGTTTGGAAAAAAGAAATGAAAATGCATTTCATCGTAGAAGAACAGATAATTAAGTCTCAGTTGTGTTAGAATCAGAAAACTTCTTTTCAGGTACATTAATTTAATATAGAAGCAATGTGCAATCATTTTGACCATGAATCATGACTGTTCATGTTTTTTTACTTTGTAAGTCAGATAGAAAGCTGACCAGTCATCTCTGCAGAGATCTAATCCGACATGTCAGACTGCTTTACAGCATTTGTATAATTAAGTATTGAATCATTTTGGGTTTTGTGTGTTGCACTGCTTAAACAAAATTCCAGTACCTGTGTCCCCATGTGTCTGTCTTCATGTTTGCCAGTGTGTTGTTTGTCTTACAGTTACTTCCTGTTTTACTTTGAAAGTTAGTGTTCTCATGTGTCTTGATATGTGTTTACTTCCTGCCTTTGTTCTTTTTCCCCCTCCTTTCCTGATTGTCTGCGCCACCTGTGTCTGGTTTCCCAATCAACCCGAGCGTATATTAGGGTTGTCACACTCAATACTGATACCCAGGAAAATGCTCGACACCATTTTCAATACCACAGGGGGAAAAAAAAAAATACAAAATTAATGACAAAAATGATAATGACAGAGGAAAAGAGAGACACGTCTTTTTTAAAAATAAAGATTAGAACAATACTGGTCCATCCAAATGTATTCCGCTACAGCCCTGTTTATTTCCTGAGCTTCTGGTGACTTGGCACCATGTTTTCAGTGCTGACCAAAGAGAGTTGGTAAGACAGGCTGCCACCATTTCAGTCTAGTTACTGATAGAGCTTTCTCAGTTTCAATCTGTGACTTTAACATTACAGATGGGCAGGACTGTTAAGGTTTGCTGCCTAGCTCCCACATAAACATTACCATTTTAGTATTAGCCGCTACCTGCTACTTTATTAATAACAGACGGCTAATGTGGCTATCAGGTAATTGCTAAATGGTTAAACGGCTAACATTAACGTGTGTGCAGGCCAGGTTAACATTTATGATAACTGTTTAATACTTCAGTGTTGTTGAAACAGGAAACGGGGTGTCAGCCTTTAAGATGCTTCGCCATGTTTGTTGTGCTACGGTTCACGTGTTCAGCTGTTAGTGAGGGGAGGGGCCGAGGGAAGTTGTGTGTCAACTGGAGGAGGCGGAGATAGCACTGTTGGTATCGATACTACTGCAGATGTGTATCTAATCCGACAGTAATTTTTGGTATTGATTAGTATCTGAGTATCAATTTTTTTTGACAACCCCAGCGCACATCTATTCTTGTCTTTCCCTCCGTCTTTGTCGGATTATCTGTTCACCCTCATGTGTCCATCGCTTACGTTCCTGTGTATTTACTCTAGCCTCCAGTGCCAGCCACCTCCTGCTCCCTACTTTTGGAGTTTTGTTATTTCCGTGTTGACTTTTGTCAGAATATCTTGCAGCCTACCTGCCTCTCCTTTTGTTTTTTTTCATTAAAATCTCTTTTGTTACTTTTGTAATGTCCTACATTTGTCTGTTTAAGAACGCTGGCTTAACTGTAACAGAAATCTCTACTGTTGTGGCATCTCTAGTGAATTATCTTGAAGCGTTAGAAACCTTTGGCTACTTCTACACAAAGTGAATGATGACACCGGGCTGACTGACTGTCTCAGTCATACTTAACAGGACAAACCGTTCTCACTTCCTAGCAGAGCGCTCTGTCTGCTCCCTCCCTGATTTATGGAAAACAGTCTGCACCCACACAATGACCAGTTTTGTATTAGTCTTACAGAGACACGGTGTTCGTGTGTGTGTGTGTGTGTGTCAGGGATCAGCTGTTCTGTGTTGTCTTTGTTAATGTAAATGTTTGAGGGCTTTCAGCCAACATAATACAGCTTCTGGCAGCCATATTAGATGTTCTCAGACTTCCGTAGCGACACAGAAGAGCAGCTGATTGTTTATTCAGCATTAATATTGTTCTCTATTACTGGAAAATGCCAGTTTGGGCTTGAAATATTAGGATGGGCTTAAATTTTAAATTAAATAATAGATGTACAACCTACTATTGTTGTTTTTAGTGGTGGGGAGAGTTTTAAAAACTTGGAAACTCTTGTGTCGCTGAGAAGCTCCCAAATCTGTTTAATCTGACTGATTAAATGAGGAAAAGAAAAACGGCTTAGGTTACACAAAATGTGTCATTCAGTGTAAACAAATAATAATAATGATAATTTAAAAAGGACCTGTTATCGTTCCCTGTATATTCTGAGTTTTCTGCTCCCTAATATGGTCATCTCAGTCACACAACAGGTGCTGTGAGCTCAGAAGCTCCACTACCTGCAGATCAAATATTCTGTCTATGAGGGGCAGCCAATCAGATGAAAGTCTTCTTTAATGGATACTGAATTAATGTGGAGTAATGGCCCCTGGATAGCAGTCTAGACTTAAATTGAAACAGCAACACATTCAATGACACTGTCAGGAAGCTTGACGGGTCGATTGAACTCAGTAATAAATCAAGTGTGCAAATAGAAAACAACTTTTACACTAACTGCACTGCTTTGGCCTTGTGTCACAGTGGAACAGACCAGCTACAAGGGCATGAGGATATGAATTAATGAGTGAATGTGCTGGAGGAATATTAACAACTGAACTCATTCATCTCCATAAATATAGTCCGTTCTCTCCTGGGTTTGTCCCGAAGAAATGTGCACTCTAATTATCAAGTCTGACTCAGGTTTCAGGACACCTCACGGAATATCAATGACTTTGTTCAATTTACTCTGAAGTTTGTTTTTAATTTTTAGCTGAGCTGGATGAGATATGCTAACAAAATATCTCACTGTTGTATTTGACTATCACTGTTTTCTATGTAGAAAGTTGTTGCATGATGGTCCTTTACTGAGGGCCATCCATCCTGTCTGACAGTGCAAATGGCAGCCATTTTATGCAGGCGTGCACGTCGTACATGTTCAATAAGCTGCAAAGTGCACATCATAAACCACAAAACCAAAATGGACCCTTAGCAGGGCTGGAGACGGTGCAGGGTGGATGTGATAGTCCTCTCTGTCATTTCAAAAGCACTCTTCCCAAACTGTTGTGACAGCCGGCTCTATCTTCCACTCCATCACAGGCTCCTGCCAATAATCCTTCCTCCTAACGCACAGTGCCGTCGCCGCCCAGCCTCAGATACACACTGTTAAGACAGGAGACTTCGAGTGCTGTCAAGTCCTCGGTTTGTGTGTATATTCAAAGGAATCGTGATCTCGTCTCTGTATCTTTCATCATCACTGGCGCCGCTGAATTTAAATGAGATGGCCCGCCCGCCTGCCTGGCAGGCTGGGAATTTTTCTGACTCAAGACTGGAAGAAAAGTGCAACTCACCAGCCACATACTTTGATTAGTTGCTCATCTCTGACCTGACATACCTGTGGTGTGCCCATTATACAAAGTGGGCATCCTAAATAGAAAAAATTGGAAGCATGAATATTCTGTTTTCCCACTGAATCATTGTTAAAAACCAATTTAAATGAGTCCATAAAAATGACTCACCTTGTCATAACCACCATTTGTAATATTTCGCAATGTGTGATGAGGAGCAATAAAAACTGTGTTCTCAGCTGTGTTTGCATTTTATCGTTCATATACTGCAGCTTTGTTCTGAGCATTATTTGAATATCTCCCCCTTTCTGTATTTTGTTAAGCACACATAGAGAACAACAGAATACCTGAAAATCCTCAACAGGTGTTCGGTATTACTAGACAGATAAAGAACTGTTGTACTGTTGTTTAACAGACACACACACACACACATTTTTTGGAGCAGGCTGATTGGGAGTATGACACTATTTTACATGTGAAAACATTTTGACCTGGTACCTCACATATAGTATGCCGTGTGTCTTTAGTACAAATCAGCATATACTGTTTTATCAGTGTGACTTTTGACATTAATAGATGTCATTTGGACACATGATATATCATGTGACCAAACTAATTGTGCAAATTAGTCATCAGACTTTTAGTGTTGTAAAAACCAGTAATTATAAGACCTTTTTTGATCATGAACTTGTACGCACTTGGCTGTTCTTGATGGCAGTAAGGCAATTAGAGAGAAAGACCCATTAATGTTCCCGGTAATGTTGTGTCCCTGGCCAAAACTGGTAGTAGTAGTTGTCCTCCCTTGTTGGTAAAGATAAACATTTCCATCACAAATACTACGTTACTTTTTCTAATCACACTGCATCTGTACACTGACGTCTCAATATGCACTGTCACATGGCAACATTCTTTCAGAAAATGTTGTTCATGCAAATGTAGCCAAACACTAAATATGAAAACTTGGATCCAGTGATTTCCATTCACCTCCAAAGACACAATGAACAGGCAAACGTGGAAATCTGGATGCCCTAGGTTGCATGTCTCGAAGGTACAGCTGAAGGTTAAGTTAACTGAAGTCAGAATTGCTCCTGATTGATTTGGAATTTGTGGTGTTTGTGTTCCCAAACCGTGTAATTACATTCACATCTCAAGTTTATCTGACACTGTTACCCTGAGCAACTCACAGTAAATGCAACACTCTAACATTTCCTTCCCTTTAATTATCTTTTGTTCCCCATTTTATTTTTTAAAATTTCCTGTTTGTTTTCTTTTGAGTTGTCCTCCCTCGTTGGTAAATGACACAACTACAATTATGAACTTAATTTCCCATGTGTCCTTGCATGACAGAGCACAGGTGGGCTTCATTTGATCTCATTAAAAGATCTGGTACAAACCTTTGTACTGATGACGATTTATTCACTGACAGCTTGACTTTATTTCACTGGATTCAAACAGGAGGCAATAAGAAAAGTGTGCCTCAGTTCCTGAATTACCAACAGTGAGTAGTAACCTTTTGAGCACACAGGTAGATTACAGTATTTTTCCTTAATGGGTAAAGATACTGGTTAAGGCTAATTGCTGCTTATCTGTTTCCTCTGAAAATTCCAACTCCAGCGAGACTGCTGCAAATATTCTGCACATACCGCATCTGGATAGAGGCTCCATTTGGCTACCAAAGCCACCTGGAGATTGTTTCAGAGCAGAAATTTTTTTTTCTCTTTGTCTTGCTTTCAGCTCGGCTTTAGAGGGCTCTATCTCTGGTGTCAATCAATAGAACTGCAGCTCTAAGCCCACCACTAGCAGCTTTGCTGTCCCTGTGTCCCACACCATCCTCCTTTCCATCTGTCTGCACCGGTCCCTGAGGTCACTCCTGGCTTCCAGACGTAGCCAGACATGGTCCTACATCAATCAATATTTCTGCAGGGCTGCGCTGATGAGCAGAGCAGCCCCCCCAATCGGATCAGAGCCAGGTGACATTTCTGAGAAATTTCTGGGAATGAAATGAAAAATCCTGATGGGAAATGGGTTTAAAATAGTTATCAGCTGTTTTGCATGTTTCAGCTCATTAACTGCTAATTGGAGACATATTCTTTTTACATGATTGATTATCATTAGGTTTTACTTTAGTTTCTTGTCTTCTAATCACTAATTGTGTGCAGGATAAAATTTAGGTTGCTGTTAGGAGCTTTAATTCAGTGAATAACTGAATACAGTGAATAACATTTCATTAACTCTGAAACATAATCTGAAATATCTTGACAAGTATATGAGGAAATGTGCTTAAACATTTGCATACATTCATTCACATGAGGGGTGGCTGTGGCTCAGGAGGTAGAGCGAGTCGTCTACTAATCGGAAGGTCAGTGGTTCGATTCCTGGCTCCCCTAGTCTGCATGCCAAAGTATCCTTGGGCAAGATACTGAACCCCACGTTGCCCCCGATGCATTCATTGGAGTGTGTGTGAATGTTAGTAAGCACTTAAGTGTAGATAAAAGTGCTGTATGAATGTATGTGTGACTGGGTGAATGTGGCCTGTAGTATAAAGCACTTTGAGTACACAGAAACTGAGTAGAAAAGCACTATATAAGTACCAGTCCATTTACCATTTACCATTCACTTGTCTTTGACCTGAATAAACACCTGTGGTCTCAGTCACTAGTTCCCAGTAGAATACAAAGTGATGTTCATGCTGTGAATTATTATTCCCTTTGGAGTCAAAAATGACACAAACGGGATTCTTGTTTCTAGGTTTCAGGGTCTACCCTATACGCGTTTCTCGTTTCACAGCCAGATCCATCTGCACTCGTGGCACGGGATGTCAGATTATTTGCACCATAAAGCAACCTGAATAAAGCCAACATGGCTTCTAAGTGGCGTGAGGATAGCTGAACAGCTTATCACCCTCATTATTAAGTGCATTTTGTGACAAACACACACACACACACACATACATTTTGTTTGTGTATCATGTTTGTTTTTTTGTCTCTCTTTCAGGCGCTCTTTGCTTTTTGACTGTTTTGTTACAGATGCTGCGGTTGGTGACCCGATGTGCTCATCCTCTGGTTTTTCTTTATTGCTTCACCTTCTCTTTTCTGCTCCCCACCTGTCAGTTCTGGCATTATTATATAATTTAAACAATAAACAGTAAAACAAAAAGAAATGGATCAAGAGGAGCCTATAGAGAGTTTATAGAGCTCCTCCTGGCAAAGTAAATGTGTTTGGCACAACAAGGCATTCAGTTCATCAGTCTGCTTGCTAAAGCTGCCAGACAGGACAGGTTAAAAAAAAAATGTTGCCTTCGGGGTTTTTGTGCAAGAAAGTCAAAGTTTTGTGTTTCTTTGATCATATTACAAGACTTAAAATGTGGCTCAGTCAATCAGAAGTGACGAGACATAAACGTCCTTTCAATTCTTTACCCCTCCTGCCTCTGAGCCCAGAGATGAGGGTAATAACAACTTACTGCTTTCTGGAGACTTTTCTGTGATTTTTTATTTTTTTATTTTTGTGATCCGCTTTACCAGCTAGACCTGAGTGCACAGGAAAAACATAAAGCAAACCTTCCCTGGAATTAGCTTTAATATCTTGCCATAAATCTGACGCATGAAGAGAGAGGAAGAATCCCTGAGACGTTTTAAAGGAGGCAGTGAGCTCACAAGCAAAAGACGAACATAAAAAACAGCTTTTATTGAGTAATGCTGCCGCTGCTGCCCACGCAGACTGAGCACGAAGCAGCCACACATTTTGCACTTCCCTCTGTCACAATATCCCTCCTTTAGTTCCTGCTGCCAGAATATCGAATGCTGGTAAAGCTATAATCCATACAACCAGCTGCAGGTAAAGTAGCGAGGTAGGTTTATGTTACAGCAACAAATTTTGTTTGCAAAATGACCAAAAATACAGATGAAATGCACACCCTCCCATCCCCCCTCTCCATCACAGTCTATATGGTGCTGTTTGTGGTCCACTTTGGACTTTGAAATTAACAAAAATAACAAGTAAGCTACTGGCTGTTGCCAACAAAAAGGCTATTTAGTGATTTAAAAAGACCTCAAATGATCTGTTGTTAAATATAATTCTAAAGCATATATCAAGTGCTCTGTCACATGTGTAAATTAGTAAGACAGCCACTGTAAAATGTTGCTTAGTGATATTCAATTACCACTACTACAGCAACCCATTGAAATGCTTCCAGGACACTGTAGCAGTTGATGTTTAAAGGGCCTAATATCTGACCTCCTGAGCCTGACTTTGTTGGGTGAATTCTGACTTATGATTGTGTGGTTGAATCCTTTTAGTCAGGTGTAACATCTGGTGGATAGCCAGAAGTGTGGAAGCTCCGGCGCATTATTCTTCATAGTTTTTGAATCACCGATCTCATAAATTGCTCATATAGTACTTTCGGCCATTTAGCAAGACATGGGTTCATGTAAGAGGTTGCAAGTAGAAAAAGTTGCCAATGGAAATGGATGTCGTGCATGACAGATGACTGTTTTATCTCACCTAGTCTGTCATAATGGAAGGGAACCGACTTTAGACTAACGTGTCCTGGAAATCGCTACGTAACACCTCCTTCTCAAAGATATAACTCACATCATGGAGTCAGCAAAGATGAGTGATCGGGAAGGATCGGTGTGGTCTGTGAAGTCTCTGTCGGGATACGGCAAGATTTTATTACTCTATAATTACCTAATCTGATAGTGTGACATGATCTGGTCACGTTAGAAAACCAAACATGACATGCAGTTATGTAGCAGTTATGGTAACTTCTGTGAGAGCAAAATCATCATGGATAAAATCTGTTCACTGCTAGTCATCAGTGAATTTCTTTCAGTAGCCCCTCCCATAGCATTTCCACTAGAAATGCTTGCAACCAGTAGTACATTAGGCATTGGCACCACATCAGTCCAAAAAAAAAAAAGTTGCTCACAGATCCCCAGGAGTGTCTGGTAAAGGATCTGCATCTGGGGTCATGTGACTTTGGTACACAACCTCCTGCCTGTCTTCCACTGCAGCTCAAACTGAAAAAAGGAAATTGTGGTTGTGACCTTAAAATGGCACCAGAAACAGGACTCTTTGAGCAAGCGGACGCAGCAGTATAAGGCAGCTTCAGGCTGATATCAAACAGCAACTGCATCTATTTCTAACACTCATATCAGAGCTGCAGACTCAGACATCCACCCCAGCCTTGTTTTCCTCCTTCTGTTTGTCTGTCTGTCTGTCTGGCTCAGATAAACTGGCCCTCTCAGCTTTGCATCTAAGTGACCCCTGTCACCAGCGCGTCTGCAGCTCGGGGCCAAACACCGGTGGAGTGAAATTGGACGTGGCGGGCGTTCGCTGTCTTCAGCCACAACAGTGAGACAGTGAGAGTGAGAGAGAGAGGGAGGGGGGAGCCCTGGAGTCAGCGGCGCTGGGTGCCAGGATAGACGCAGAGACAGGACAAAGTTGACTCTCAACTCCAGCTAACCCTGAAGAGAGCTACGGGGGGGGGGGGGGG
>VUQI01025510.1:0-13658 GCA_015106735.1 Paratilapia polleni | reverse complement strand
CACTCACAGTCTAGATGGGCTCTAATTTGTCTTTCTGGTGTTAACTGTGCTGAGACTTAACAAGTAGCAAAGTCATTTAAACACCACCAAACTTGTTACGGGTTTCATCTGAAGACAATAACGAATTAAAGATGCAATCAATCAACATCATGACACTCATGATAAATACATTTTAATCAAACTATTTGCATTCAGGATGTTTTTATTTGATGATTGTTGTTAAAGCTACTTCTATCATATGATTAAACTGTATTAATTTAGTCTGAATGACTTTTAATATAATGTGTGTTTTATTAATTTAAAAAATGCATAACTATTGTATTTAAAAATGTAAAATATTTAATACTTCATTTAATTATTTTAATTAAAACAAATAATTTTTCTTACCTTTATAATAATATATACTACAGTATTTAATTTTGCTAAATGAGTGCATAGCTATATATTCCACTATATAGCAAAATATGTATTTAAAATCAGAAAACACTATAACTATAATCACATCTATAAATAAAAAGAATTGTAAATCATCATTTAGTGCATTATTTGTAAATAATAAGTTTAATGAAAAAGAATAATTAATTATCTTAAGAATGTAATTAAAATCTGAATAAACTACATTTCTGCTTTTAAGGCATCAGGTATGGACAGAGAACCCATAAACATGTACAGTGTGGTAAAATTGGTTCCTTATTGTTACCTTGCGTGCATTAAAAAACACACACATATCCACCACCATACTAACAGCTCACACATCCCACACATTGCTGAGTATTTCAGACAGGCCTTTGATTACGTCTCGCACTTGAGGAAAAAAAAAAATCCGGCAAGAGATATTTTTGTAATTTTCTTCTCGTTGTCAGTTTCTCTCTCGTTGATGGGAGCTGACAGAACTGGGACCGCAACACCAGCGCGAGGAGGCCGAACACCTCCGAGTCTAAACTCTTTTGTACCATCTCATTATTTCCAGACTCTGTCCCTGGTGTAAGGATTTGCGTAAGGAACGGCACTGGTACAGTTTCCGAGACTTGGCAGTCCTTAAAGGTTTAAAAGGGAAAAGAAAGACAGGGAGGAAGGTAGATGCTGATGGTTGGTGACGGCAGACTCTTGAATAAAACTGGTATTTTTATATGTCTCAGTTTCCCAGTGAATGTCAGTGAATTGCTCAGTCTATGTGCCTTCCTTATTTTTCCCTTGGTTCTCTAATAATGTGGCTTCCTGAAATGCATCACATATCGTTTGTTGATATTAATTTTGACAGAAATTTCAATTCAAGCAGTCTGCATGTTAACATCACTACACTAACATGCCTTCTAATTAATGCACCAGCATGCCACTGCTTACTGTGTTCAGCATCATCGATTAGAAGAAGGATCCCTTTCATTTTTCTGCGGAAACTGTAAGACACATGAAAAACATCAACTGTCAGGATATGCTGGGGGCTGATCAGTGAGTAATCTCAGATTTGGTAGCAGAGGCTTTCCAGTGAGCCATGTGGTGCTGCCAGTGGCTGGTCAAAGCATGCTACTCTGGTGAAAGCTGTAACTTTTAAAAGATTGCTTGGGTAAAGAATGAACATCATCAGAACACTTAAGTGTATTTTTAATTAATGATACAGTTATCTTGAATTGGTCCTACCTGTGGTACATTTTTCTCACATTTATCCCCCCCTGAAAACACACAGAAATTTGGGTGGTATTATCCAGGCTTCCGTTTGCAGATATACACTCGTAGCAATCATAATTTAGTGGACTGAATCCACCTTGTTTCCTCTAAAGCAGGAGTTCTTGATGTTTTGATGGCTGAGTGCTAAGTCAGGGGAGCTAGTGAGCAGGTGAGGAACGCACATGAATAATGCACACATCAGACGCATTTAAACAGTATTTGTTAAACGTGTCTTTTCAGAGAATGACTGTTGTTGGTTTATAGCTGACAGCTTTTTTTTACCAGGTTATCATTTTTTAGCCATTAGAGGGGTGGCATTTCTTAAAAATGTTTGTCTTTCTGAAGAGCTACAATTGAATTAAAATGCTTCTCTGGTCTCACTCTGTGCTCTTTATTTCAGCGTGACATCAGTGAAGTTTACAGTAATATATTTTTTCCATATCTCGCTACTGAGGGCCGCTGCTGGCCCACAGGCCGCAATCTGAGAACCCTTGTTTTTAAAGTATTGCCCACACATGCATTATTATGGTAACTGTTCATCAGTGTTTTTCGGCGACAGTACCGCACAGCAGGTTGTGCTCAGTTGCAGTCGTGGGCTAAAACAAGATGGCTGCTGCCCACCTCACAGCAGGTATGACTGTGAATGTCTATTACTGAGTTCACACTGGTCTTTAACTCACATTGCATATCTGAATCAAGAAATTCCTGCAGTTAATAATTAACTCTTGCATAAAAGATCAGAAATGCCTCTACTATCATCCAGACTCTTTAAATCAGTAGTCACATTTTTTTGGTTTTCACAGGATTTACTGTTCTGTGCCCGCTGTTTACAAACCTGAAGCCAGGGAGAAAAAAAACGGACTTTCATTCCATGCCAGAGTTATTATTTAACAAAACCACAAGTGATAGCTCTATAAAAATGTGCCTGTTTGGCAGGCACAGGTGTTAATAGAGCTGAAAATACCTTCACAATATTCCATGACTGTTCCTCTCTCATACCAATTACTTAACAATAGCAGGTGCCACTTTTCTAGCCAGGCCTGAAATGAAATTGCTTGGCTATTAAAATCTCATAACTATGAAAATGTTATCAGCATCTGCTTCGCTTTTAGAATGAACTCAGTCTACTCTACAGATAAGAGGACAGGTCACTGGAAGAAATATGGCTGGATTGGCCCTTTATCTGCCCTCACCAAATGATTTTACATCCACAAGGACGCCCGAGTGAGTGAGAGAGTGGATTTGGGATTCAGCAGAGAGCAAGCTGAGATGGCTGAGTTCATTCCCGCCCCGTCGGGATACATATCAGATAACGTTGTCGCTTTCGGTTTGAGCTGTAATTTCCTGGAAGACGAGGCGCGATGTGACAGATGGCGCTCACGGTGAAAGAGCTGCCGAGGACGAGGACATGTTGCAGTGCCGTCAAACCTCCAGCGAGACTGGAGAGCAGGCAGGGACATGAGGAGGGGCTGGCCATCACTTCTGCTTCTATTTTCCTGCACTTTTGCTGCAAAAAACCCTGAACGCAAGACACATCAAAGAGACCCCGGGTCAAAGAGTTTAGCATTTGTAAAATCACATTAATGTATATTTTGGAGCCCAGCTCCTGTTGGCTCAGACCAGATGTGATGTTTTTCCTGCGTTCTTTAATTAATCAAAAGGAACATGCAGATTTTGCAAGAGCTACCCCAAAAACCACAAATGTACTCCCAGCTTTCTGTTGGTGCTTTAAAATTCAGCCACATATAGTCGCCATTAACTCTTTGTTTGTTTGCATATTAGCTGTATATTATTAGCTTTTTATTTGTCATGCATTACTGCCTTATTTTGCATGACCCTGTTCTACAACAAGTAGACCATTAACTAAGCCTTCCCCATCAAGTATCTATAATTACTGTGTATTGTTAACAAGTTAGGAAGCTGCTGAACATGAATCACTAACCTAATGTTTTACATGCTATGGGGTTTATAAGGTTGTAGTAATTGTAGCTGGAGTGTGCAGAATAATGCTCTGCTCAATATAATAATAATAATAATAATATGCAAGATCTTTGAAGTGAATTTCAGGAAGTCTTGCTGATGTTCACCAAGAATGGGTAATCACTCACCATCAGTTTTATGGAAACGAGTAATGACTAATGATTGTATTTAATATCAGTAACTACAAAAGTCAAGGCAAAAAGTTGCCCTTATTTCTTACTTTTTTTTGTTGTGCCAATTTTCAGCATTTATAGTGTGGTGATGCCGAATAAGGAATTATTAAGTGCTTTATAATGATTAAAAAAGAGCCAGTATGCAACAAATATGAATGCTAATGAGCAACTAGTTAAGTTATTCATAGACTTGATGGTGATAAATGAAACCACTAAGAGTTGAATGAGTCTACTTTGGCCACAAATCCACAACATGTTAGCAAGCAGTCATATATTTACACATTCAACCTGCTGCTGGAAATGGAGTTAATGAGAATACTAAGTGATAAAGATGTTTACCAAAGGCAGGAAATTATCTATCCATCCATCCATCTTCTGCTCATCCAACTCAGGGTCTCTAACTCATAGAGACAGACAACCATTCATGCTCACAGTCACACTTATGGCCAATTTAGAATCACCAATTAGGCTAACTTAACAAAGCCAAAAAGTACTGCAACTTTGGAACAACATTTTACATTTCTTTACATTATTTCAATTCATTTAAACATAAAATTCATTTAAATATAAAAACATCTGATAAATGCTGGCTTCAGTGCATATAGAATCCTTCAGAAAAAAAAGTGCACTTCCTTTTTAATTTCTGACTTGTGTCTAATCTTTTCATCTACACTCATCTGTGCTTTACTGTATGAGATTTTATCTCCTGCTAACCCTAGTAGTATCTGATGTTTCTGCTGAAACTGCACCAACTTAAAAAATACATTTTTGTGGTTCTTACAGCATTTATACAGTGTCATTTAAGTGTTCCTGTGATTTTGCTTTGTTAAATATGATATTTTTTATCAGAAACTACTGTCAACAAGAAGCACTTGTGAAGTTGAGTAGTCCATCTTTAAAGACTGTAATTAGCCTAAAAATAATGTAATTTTCATCTAAAATCATGAAGATTAAACCCCCAAATAAGCAGATAAAACACAAAGAGGATATGACCAAAGTGTCAGTGGCCTGTATTATAACTATGACTCAGTTCTTGTCATCACAGCATCTTTTAATAAACCTCCGCCTCCATCTTCTTTGTAAACTGTGTACTCCACTTCAGCAGCATAAATAAATGGCACCAAAATAAACCTTAAACACAAGTTTACAGTCATTTGATACAAAGTCATGCTCCCTTTAACAGGAAATTGAGACATCTGACTTCCTCATTCCTAACACGCCAGCAGGCTGCAGTGACGGACATTGAGCGGTTATCAAACGGAGGCAGTCCGGCCACATGCAGAGTCTGAAAGTCTCCTCAAGTTCAAAAGCTCCCACTGTGAGGAAGCAACTATTTCTGCTTTCACTGCAGCTCATGGACTCTTTATGGAGTTAAAGACTCAGCCAACACTTAGCATTTATATGTTCACACTGCTGTGAGCTGTTCTGTCAAACAACATAAAACAATTGGCTGCTAACAGTGGCTGCTGCCCAAGAAATTCACTTCCCTCTTTTACAGTCTTACAGTAAAAACTATGAGCTGTCTCCTGCAACAGCTGTTCTAGTTTTATAAATAGAAAACAGAGCATTTAGCATTTCTTTTGTAATTATGATACAGCAGCTTTAAACAGGGGGTTCAGAAAAACTAGCACACTAATGCAGTCCACAACAGGGCTATAATAAATGCAAACTCTGTGCCTTTTATTTATTTATAGGCTTGAATGGAGAATTGGACAGGAAGTGCAGGGGCAGGCAGAGATAACCAACCAGCGGGCTAAAATGTGGACTGGCGACATTGCAGTTGCATTTTGTCAGTGTCAAACTCCTTTTATGGCGATTTTTCAGGCTTTACTTGGTGGTATTGCATTATATTATACGGTTGTTAATGTTCTTTCTTTGAAGATCTAAGACTCCACAAATAAATGCTTAAATGGAAAAGATTAGTAGCAGTGGGGTTAGTAGCAGAAATAGAAGCAGCCAGAGTGTGATCTCATGACTACCCAAGAGGAAATACTCAATATAGCATTAAGTGCGAGTGATTAAGGTTAACTGGCTGATGGGTGAAGGTGGAACTTTAAAATGCTATTTGTTGCAGGTGTTGGCTTAGCTTTCAGGTGAGCTGTGTGGCAGCAATGTGAAAGCAGAACCTTGATGGCTTAGATACACCACCGTGATCAAAAGGGGCTAGACTATAGCAGAGGCTGAAGATGTAAAACATGTGAGATGCCATGTGAGAGTCGCAGATGACTCAAACTGACTGTCTGAACTCCCAGATTCACTTCATTATGGGTAGAAGTGGCAGCCCTGGCACTAAAACGTCTATATATATTATTTTAAACTAATTGTGCCAGACTTCCCCAACAGGAGAGACAGACCAGCCAGATCACTTTATAAAAAAAATACATGAATATTGAATTACGTGAATTGGGCTATGTTATGTTAGTAGTGTGTCGCAGCATTAAACTAGATTGAATGATTTACAGCACCTATTAAAGAGCCCCTCAGTTGAGCCTCCGTCTGACATAAGAAGTATTAGTGCCAAGTTCTTTAAGGCTATCCTCCCTAAAACCACACACTTATGCCAGTCAAAATAAGCCCATAGACAGTATGAAAACGGACATAGCCACCATCATGTCACACACTGGTTTTAGGCTCCACATTTTGAAGCCTTGACGTTAGCATTTTGACTGCCGCCATGCTGGTTTTTTGGAGCCAGAAGTTACTATATTTGGATGAGAGGGTGGAGTGCAAAGTGGAAACTTAATAGGCTGCATCCGAAAGGCTGCATGGATATAATGCATTGACACAGATATGTGCTAATTAATGTTAAATAAACAGATAGTGATGGACTGGTGACCTGTCCAGGGATGGTCTGTTCCTCACAGCAAACCATTGTTAGTCAAGTAATTCCATTAAAATGTTCCAAAATGCAACACCAGCAAAAACAAGGTAGAGGGGTTCAGGTCAGTGACTAGCAAGCACTGGCTGACCACAGCTGCCTGTGTTGGAATACCTGTCAATCAAAGTGGCCATGCCTCCTAACTCCAGTCTCCAGATGGATGAGATGGATGTTATAAAGGCTAAACTATCCATAGTGACCAAAACCACTTCTTTGTAGCAGGCTGTAAACATGTTTATTTCTGCTGTAAAGATGGAAATTTAACATGAGAGTCTATGGAGACTGACTCGCTTTTGGAGCCAGCCTCAAGTGGTCACTAGTGCAGATGCAGTTTTTGGCACTTATAAGTTGGCTTCATTTCTCAGGTCTGGGGCTGCTGCTAGGATTAGCCTCAAATGCCACCACATTAATGCAATTAAATCCAAACTATATCAGACACAACTAAATAGATTCTTAAGGTTTCAGTTCTTCATCTGCAATGAAATGAAGTGTCCTATTACACTTCCATCCTGCAAAGAGGTCATCATCTGGCCACTTCCTTAAAAATGTAACACAACCTGCTGTATTTAAACATGGGACATGGGTTTGTGCACTTTAATAATATTTCTTTCACCCCGTGACCAAACATCATCGGCTCATTTTGTTTCTTGCTGACTCTTAAAATCAGATTTTTATTAAGATGAGCTGAGTTTATTTCACCATTGTTTGTAAATTTCTACAATAAGGCCCCTGTTTACTCTAAAGCAGAAAGGACTCTTATTCTGTGTTTTTTAGACATACTCAGAACTAGAACATTGGCCCAGCATGTTTTTTCGCCTCTCAGACCCAGCTGTGTTAAAATGGGCTTTTTTTTTCATTCTTTGCAAAAGCAGCAGTAGTGACAGTAGTAGCAGCAGTGGTGACTCAACCTGCAGCTGCACCCATTACACACCTTCTTCTTCTTCTACACACACAAATGCACACATACACACACACACACACACACACACACACAGTTGTTCATGTGTTACACAGCAGCTGTAGCCTCCCATTGTTCTGCCTGATCTCCTCTGCTTTAAGTTAACAGGCCTCTTTCTCCATTACACACAGCATGACGGCTTAATTAAGACTGACGCAGCATCATATGAAAGTGATCCTGTTGATCACATGACTCACTGGCCAAACAGTGCAATTCTTTAAAAAAACTTCCGGCAGAGAGGGTACTACAGAGATGGAGAGGGGACCCTCTAAGACCTACAAGTTCACCAAGGCAATACCACCCTCATCCCCTCGCTATCGCTCCCATTGTCTGACCCACTGTCCAAATCTATTTTCTGTCCACACACATATATACCATAAGTATGTGGACAAATATTTTGGGCCACCTATGATTGGTCGTCCTCTTACTTTTGCCCCAGCATTATTTATCGCCACGTGAGTCATTTACACGATGTGTGTAACACAAACAGAGACGGGGCGAGTGAGGTATCATTGCTATGTGTCTGCTCTCCTCTCCGTTACGTATTCACACTCACACACTGAGCAGCAGACAGCAGCGGTAACGGATGAGTCACCGTCGTAACTTCTCGTCAGGTTGCTGTTTGTCTCCGTCCAGCAAGATGAATGAAAAGAGTCAGAGATGGATTTATGTCAGCCAATCAGCAGCCAGACAGAGAGGACACATTACTACAAGACCTCCATTACCATGGTGATCTTACAACATCACTCATGAGGAGGTTGTTGTGGCAAACACAAAATAAAAGGCCAAGTGTGCAGGATTTAGGGGGAGTTATTAGCATAGGTAGAATAAAGTATTCATAATGTTTTTATTAGTGCAGTCACCTGTAACTACAAATCTTTGTGTTTTAATTAGCTTAGAATGAGCCTGTCACATGGACGTGGAGAGGGAGGGTCCTCTTACAGGACACCCGCCATACTGGGCCACTGTGTTTTTAGAGTAGTCCAGAACAGACGAGCCAGAGCAGCGTTCAGTCCCAACCAAATATTTCTTTTAAGCTGAAACGGTGGTGCGTTGAACCCACTGTTGTGTTACCCAAGTGTTCATTCATTGTGTGCATTACCTTTTTAATATGGGACGTTTACATACGTGTCACTGCTAGTAATGTCAAACACGAACAAATGTACCTTAAAGGTCACTGCGCAGTCTAGCAAAGTATTTCAAGGAAACACGTTGTTCAACCAGGAAACCACAGCAAAAATGAACCTCATGTCTGAGACTTTGTCTGGGAATCCGAGACACGCTCACCTTTAATAGACAGGAGTCAGTCAAGTGACTAGAAGTATCCCCAGGAGGAACTAATCATGTTCAAATACCTTGTTTTTTCTGTTTAACATTTTGTTACATACTACACTGTGATACTGGGAACTATGAAAGAATTGTCTTGCACACTAAAGTCTTACAGGAACATTATACTGCAGATGCACCACCAGCAACACACAAGAAAGCTCATTACTGATTACCACAGACAGAAACATAACCCCTGCGGCAATATTACGAGAATGTAAAGGTGATAGATACAAAATTAAAATATAACTTTTACTGTAATGTATTTGAATACAGCAGCCCAAACATCAGCTGTATAGGACTGTGTAGTTGCAAGATGCATCTGTATTGATAGCTTCTATGTTATCAGACATGTAGTCAATTCTTTTGATTGTACTGGCAGATGAAGGCACTTTTGACAGCCCATTTGCAGCGCTAGCATATAGCTCACCTCCTCCACAACCCAAATCACAACCCTGGTTTAGATCCAGTGCTCTTTTAATGTAGAAGTTTCTCTAAGAAAGGATGTTTGGTTTCAAAGTGCCTCTTTAGCTTCCTTAGCACCATGTTAGCATTAGCACTCTGGCCGAGGGCTGTTGGCATCCCCAACTCAGCTAAAGCCAGGTAGCTTTCATGATGCTCTCTGCTGGCAGGTTTTTTCTTTGTCTCTGTAGATTGGAAACCATCTACAATGGAAGTAATGGTTTGCTCCACACAGGTAAATGACTTTGTGGGGACATTATTAACACCCTGGCTGGCAGTCAGGGCTTTTAATGTGAAATGCTGCAATAATTTCCACCATTGTGCAACTGTGGACAGGATTCCTTTTGACTGAAGTATTTTTTAAAGGATTTTTTGGGGAAAAAAGAAGTGTGTACACAAACCTTCCAGACCAGAAAGTAATCAATCCACCCCTCCTCACATATTCTGCTATCGTCCTCACTGTTATAGTATTTATTGTGAGACCAGGTTTACCATCATGGAGAAATAATTGTTCGAGAGACATGGATGAATGGTATAAAATATAGATATATTAATTACAGAATATTATTTCGTATCAGATGAACACAGCACAGCATGGTCATCCGATTCTGAAGTTCTAATCTCACACAGAGATTCATAAACCCACTCTGATGAAAAAGAAAACTATCTGCACTATCTACAAGCAGCTGGGCTGTCCTTGTGGTCCATCATAGAGCCAAAACAGCCAGCGCCATCAGCAGACAGAGGTGCTCCTAAAGGCTCCTCTGAACCCAACCCTTTTTTTTCAGGCCTCCCCACATATAGTGGTCCAAATGAAAGGATTAACCTCCCAAAATCAATTACACTCACTATCTTCTATTGCCTTTGATGCATCATGCTGTAATTCTTCCCACCATCTGGTAACAGTGCAAACAGACTTTGAGTCCCTTTGACAGAAGGCTAGAATATAGAATTTGTCTCTGTATTTGTAAATGATTTCCTACAAAGCACTGATACAGTAAATCAAAACTTCATTCACTGTGCACTTGAAAGTAATGTATAATGTATGGTTGTGACCAGGGCTGCTTGATTATGGCGATAATTATAATCACAATTATTTTGGCCAGCGTTGAGATCACAATGAACACGACTGTTTGTGGACTAACTGGATTTATTGAACATGTCTCTTTAACTGTGTCGTGCTGTTCCCTTGAACTTTAATTGTAATACATCTAAAAATAAGAAAGAACGAAAGAAAGAAAGAAATGTGAAGTGGAGTAAACATGCCACAGCCTGGCAGGGAGTAACGAGGGCAGAAAGACAAAGTGCGAGCAGCGTTACAAAACAGAATGCAGCACAATAAGAATTTTATCTGCATTATCTCATTTTCATAACCGTTAGAAGAGGAAAGTGTAAATGAAACTAAAATTCGACAAACTGCACAGCCCCACTGCACACCTTGACTCGCCATGTCAGGTAAAAGGCTGAATTCATGAAAAGGTCATTACATGAATTTCACAGAGGCAAAACCTTCCTGCACCTACAGGATTACTGTATGTTGAGTTGAGCCTTTGGTGGGATCAGTGCTGCAAGACTGCTGCCAGTGAGTCTGCTGACTATTTTTTTCTATCATGCGTTAACTGTCCAGGTGATAGTGAGTCAGAACAAGGTTATAATTCTCCAACAAAGCCCTCTGGTAAACATGTCATGCTGTTCTCTGCTGTTTGTCATTTTTGAACTGACTTTAGATTTATTTTGTAATGATTTTAGGTGAAGTAATTATCATAATTATTCATCAGTTCATTAAAGTATTCGATTAATCAATTATTTCTGCACTTCAGTGCAGCACTGGCAGTCCAATTCCGACACAGCATCACCAAAACTGAGGCACCATTCACACACACACACAATGCCTACTGTCAGGGTAGCGAGAGAAATGGAGAAAAAAACACACAGAGAACGCAACCTACACACACGCGCGCGCGGGGACACACACACACACACACACACACACACAAAATCCCTACAAAATGCATCACATTTTAATTCTAGAATCCCTTTTTCACCGGAATAAACAAATAAACCAAGAACCGAAAGACTATTCTCCTCCTTCTCCTCTCCATCCTATTGATACGCAAGGTGGCATCTCTCCCATCCACACCCTACACCCAGTGCGCATGCGTGCCGCGGCAAACAAAGGACCAGGCAATTAACCGACGGAGTACGGCTAATAAAGTTTGACTCGCTGCAGAAATAATCATACAAAATCGACCCTGCAGCAGAAACAAGAAGCGAAGTAAAAGGACGAACTCCATGTTTGTGTGGGAGGGAATTAGGCTTCAATTCTCCTTCAGCCCCCCTCCTCCTCATCATCATCATCCCACCGAGACTCCCCAAACCCCCCTTCCTCTTCCTCCTCCATCCTCCTCCTCTTTCTTCTCAGTGCAATAAAACGGGAATATGAGATCAATAATTCATCTGAATCATGGCACGGCCTGATGTGGTTAGAGAGTGTGTGTGATAAGAGTCCGTGTGTGTGTGTGTGTGTGTTTGTTGCATTCAGCCAAACGGTGTCACACCTCCACACAGACAAAGAGGTGGGGCGAACAGAAGAGGACACTTCTTATTTATGGATGTTCAACTGTTTACTGGCTGTAAATTATGAGGGGAGCAAATGCCCCCCCTCGCCCTTTGCGGTGCCAAGCAGCCTGTGGAAATTATATAATCATAAACGATATCAAAGCAATCAATAAATAATAAAGAGCGCGCTAGTGGACCGCGTGTGGAGACGCTCCTTGTGCGCAGTCAAAGCGCATTTTTTCCCCTCAATAAAAGTGAGAAAAACGAGAATCTGTGTCTGAGCGCGTGTTCCTCCAGACTGTACACACCCCTTTTTTAAAGCTCGTGCACATTTTGTCGCCTGGAAAAAAAAATAAAAGGAGGACAGGAAAAAAACTGAATTTGACAGCTTCTTACTTCCCTTTTTATTTTATTTTCTTTCTTTTCTTTTATTAAATCTCCACATCCTTTGTCTCATTTCCTACATTCGACCCATGGAGCGTGCGCCGCGGCTCTCCAAATGGAGAGATGGAAAAGGACAAAAGGAATAAACAAAATAAAATAGCCACGAACATCTAAGTGGCTCTTTGGGGTAGTAAAAGAGGAGAATGAAGCGATGGAGCGGTTCTTACCGTGTACACTGAAGTTCCGACGCTCTCTCTGCTCTCCTCGCAGTTTCAAGTAGCGGCTGCTGTATTTTTTGCGGCTTCTCTTGCGCGCCCAGCGGCTTGTGCCTGCTACACGGTACGGCTCGGCGGCGATCCTCCGCCTGCGCGCACACGCATCCGTACGCACGTCCACGCGCGAGCATTGTGCCCTCAGAATAGAAGCATGAAGGAAATGTACCTGTCTGAATCTTTTGATTATATTCCTATGCCGCTCCGATAAAGCGTTTTCATGCGTTTGTGGTGGATGGGTCTTTATTTTGATTGGTTTTCTGAGAGAATTATAAAACACTTAAGGGAACTTTATGACCATTTTATCACGACTGTGGCTGTTACAGTATAATATATGACCAAGCAGTGCCTCCAAATCTAAAGCTACTCGTTTGTGATCCTTTCTGAGTTAAATTCTTCATGCACTGAGGATTTTTCTTAGCAGCAAACATTTACTCAGATCTCGTTTTGCGCACTGGCTGGGAATGTAAATTTTCCTGTGCGCTTCTTTTAGTTGAAATACTTCTCTATTCTCCCTCGAGCCTCTCTCATTTCTGTCTTTCCTGTGTCGTTGCGTCAGTGCGCCCCCTGTTGGTCACAGCACACAAACGTCTCTGTCGTGTAGTTTTTCGAGGACTTGTTGGTAAGGATGCACTTGTTGATGCACAGTCTGAAGAACTTTTCATCTTTTTATTTAACCAATAATCCCAGAAAAAGGGAAAATACTCAGTTGGTCTTATATTTTAAGAAAAACGACAGTAAGAAGTGTTTACCAGATTCAGAATGCTTAATTGTTGATATTTTAGTGTGTTTGATCCACGCATCAGAACTATCAAGTCATTCAATTTATTTGTGTTTATTTCTATCTGTTTCACTACAATGGAAAGATTTTGCAAATGTTCAGTAAGCTAAACAGAAATAAAACCCATACTGTTAATGATTTCCATATTCTCTGTGCTGCCTTACCTACAGTTCGACACTAGATGGCGGTGTTTGCAAAGAAGTGATGCTTTGCATTTGTC
>VUQI01025509.1:21420-34086 GCA_015106735.1 Paratilapia polleni | reverse complement strand
CTTCCAGCAGGACAACGACCCTAAACATACAGCCAGAGCTACAATGGAATGGTTTAGATCAAAGCATACTCGTGTGTTAGAATGGCCCATTCAAAGTCCAGACCTAAATCCTATTGAGAATCTGTGGCAAGACTTGAAAATAGCTGTTCACAGATGCTCTCCATCCAATCTGACTGAACTAGAGGTATTTTGTAAAGAAGAATGGGGAAAAATTGCAGTCTGTAGATGTTTAAAGTTGGTGGAGACATAGCCCAAAAGACTTGCAGCTATAATTGCATCAAAAGGTGGCTCGACTAAGTATTGACTCAGGGGGCTGAATACAAATGCACGCCACACTTTTCAGATTTTTATTTGTAAATAATTTTGAACACCATGTATCATTTTCCTTCCACTTCACAATTATGTGCTACTTTGTGTTGGTCTATCACATAAAATCCCAATAAAATACATTTAAGTTTGTAGTTGTAACGTGACAAAATGTGGAAAAGTTCAAGGGGTATGAATACTTGTGCAAGCCACTGTAAATCTAACCAAACCCCAACCGAACCTGTGCCATGTGAGCGAAAGTCCTGTCATTTATGCCACTGTTACCCAGCTTACCTCCTAACTTCCTGCATGTCAGTAAGGGTGATAAGCAAGTACCCAGTCCGTTGAAATCTGAGAAATCTGAAGAAGACCAAGCCTTGGTTCACCCCATCCAGTGCGTAAAGGAAAGGAAAAATGAAAATCACATGGGAGAAAGGGGATTTTTCAAAAGCCTTATAATGACAGCAGAGTTTTAAAAACATCATTGTTTCTAAGTTACACTATCAGGTATGGAAAAAAGCACAGAAATGAAACCTCTATTAAAATTCTTTCTCCATTTTCAATAAGAGTTATATCTTTGTAAAAACCAAAACACACATTCAGTATTTAGTTCATCCACTGGACATTTCATTTTCCTCTGTCATTTTCCAGAGGAAATATGGATCCACATATTCAGATGCCACCTCTTAGTAAATATTAACACATGCTTTAAAGAAGCATTCTGTGAGAAATGGAGTCTATGCAGCAGTAGACAACTTCTTTTATAACATGTAGCATTACAGTAATACACAGCAAGCGTATATTTACATTCAATGGGTTTTTTTTTTCTCACAGTTGCTGTCAGCACTTAGAGCAATATTGGTGAAGATGTTTGGAAGGAGCAGTTATTGGCAGCAAAATGGAGCTGTTTAAAAAAAGGAGGATGGTGCCCCTTGGGACCCTCTCAGAATGTGTTTTTCTGTGACTGTGTGTGGAAGTCATTTCACGGGGCATATAGACACAAAATCCTGCCTTCCACTGCCACTTAAGATACTCAGTGCCAAGAGGGGAACCATTTTTATTCTGCAGTACTACACTACAAGTCTCCTCTCTATTAAGGAATAAATACTTGGGGAGGGCAAACTCTAAATTCATTTGTTACATTTTTATTTTTAGCTTTATGTTTTGTTTTTAAGCCTAAATTGAGGGCTTTTTAGTAGTAGTTTAGTGGATTGTTGTTAGTTTTTGTTTTCTTCCTGAATGTGCTATATGTTTCAGTGCTTTAAATTTTGTGTCCCAACTTTTTTCTTTGCAGACCCACCCTCTCTGACTGCACAGCCCAAAAGGAAGATCTTTGCAGAGCTCGACAGGAATGTAGATATCCCCTGTCTGGCTGCAGGTACGCAGTGTGTTTGAGAATATATGCATAGGATCTAAGTTTGCCAGCCATATTTAGTGTTTAGTTTTATACCTCTTTTATAATAACCGTAGTAGAAGCTGGCTCAAAAAACCTGATGTCAGATAGTTTGTTTCCTTAAAGCTGATGTCCAGCTGTCTGAGATGGAAGGGTTGCTCTATTGACAGGAAATAAATAGTTGAATGTGTGACTTAAACTGAAAAGTCAAATGAGGAAATTGGCGAATGCTCTGCACCCAACTACAGCACCTGAAATGTTTGGGGGGAGAGTGTTTCACATGCACTGAACAATCCAACAGCTGCTTAGTTTAAAGCATGCTGAATCTCACAGTCTGCTTGTGCTTACCACCAAATGAGTTATAGACCTGATGGATATTCATCCATCCACCCATGCTCTTAAGGAAGACTAAAGGCAAATAGAGTAAAAGTTTTAATTAATCTAATTTAAGTAATGTTTAACCTACCACCATGAAATTTTCCCAGCTAAATATTTGTGTTACAACTTCTCTCGATGTGTGAATGTGTTAATAATACGTTATGTATCTAAATATGTGTATATTTGCATAATTTTCCAGACCAGAAACCCGAACATTGGATAAACCAAGTTCTTGTTTCATTTTGTTGACATTTGTTTTTTACAAAAGGGATTTTTTCAGACATCAAAAATCAGAAAGTACTGTCAACAGCCAGTAATTTTCAAATTACACCATGTTTGTAGGGATAAAATATTGTACAAGGCTATGAATGAACAAACACCTCTGTAAAAACATTAAAAATATAGAAAGAACTGTTTGGTGTACACTACATGGACAAAAGTACTGGACCACTTACAGGAAATGCTCTACCATACAAGGCAATGCCATGAAGCTTCTGGCGCACAGTTTTTGTGCTGATGTTAATGCCAGAGGAGGTTTGGAACTCTGCAGTTACTGAGTCAGCAGAGCGTTGAAGACTTTTACGCACTATGTGCCTCAGCACTCAGCGACCCGCCTCTGTGATTTTACATGGTCTGCTACTTGGTGGCTGAATTGGCTAAACGCTTACACATAACACAGTAATACCGCTTACAGCTGATCGTGGAATATCAAGGAGGGAAGAAATTTCACAAACTGACTTGTTACAAAGGTGGCATCCTTTTACAGTACCACCCTCGAATTCGCTCTTTAGAATGACCCACTCTTTCACAAATGTTAGTAAAGGCAGACTGCGTGGCTAGGTGCTTGATTTTATACACCTGTGGAAATGGGTCTGAAAACACCTGAATTCAAAGATTTAAAGGTGTGGTCCAATACTTTTGTCCATATACTGTATGTCAGTGCTATTGAAGTGAAGATTTCTAACCCAGAGGGAAAAAACACATTCTGAGAAAATGATAAAGATATGTATTTTTTTTATTGGAAAGCACAATGTACAGAATGAATTTCACTGTGAAACTTCCAGAGTTGATTTGTTACTTAAAAACTTCATTTTTTTGCAAGTTTTCTGAAATTTGGTGTTTAAATGTGCAAATGAGGTGTTATTTCATTAAGTATTCACTCATTAAATTACAAATTTACAAAGTGTTTTCTCTTCACAAGTCTGAAAGAAAACATGCTTTGAAAGCAAAAACAGCACACAATCTCAAAATTGACCAGTCCATGAAAAAAAGCATGTTCAGCCTGTCGTGTCTTACCTTAACTGCTTATCTAATTTAGGGTCACGGACACTGGGCGAGAGGGAGGGTGTCATAATCCTAGGTTTTGGAGTTTGAAGTTTTTGATTATTGTTAGCTTGAGTTTTTCACTCCTGCTTTCATCTCATTATCATTCTAGTAATTTTAAACATTAGTTCTAGTTGTATTATTTGATTTCTGGTCCCTGTTTAGTTTCTGTGGAGTTTTGGCTACCGCTTTAGATTTCCTTACTGTTGCGGTGTTGTTTTTGTATTTCTGGTTTTATTAAGCCTCAGTTCCTATTTTGAGGTTATTATTTCCTGCGTGTAGTTCCCTCAGTGTTTCCTTATTCTGTTCCTCCCTCTGTCTCGTCTTTCTGTTTATGCCTTTATCCTCCAATATTCCCTTATCATTTTGGGTTTGTGTTTTGTGTTTTTTTCTGGTTAGTTCCTGTTTTACTTTGAAGGTTAGATTTTGTCTTTGTCCTCTGTTAGTTTTACTTCCGCCTGTGTCTTCGCCGATTCCCTGTTTATTCTCACTTGTGTTAACTGTGTTCAGCTGTGCGTCGTTCCCCACCTGTCTCCTGTTAGCTAATCAGTCCACTGTGTATATATAGCCCTTTCTTCCTTTTGTCTAGTGTTAAAGCATCTGATATTGTTGCTTCCCTGTGTGATGCCCTTTGTGGTGCTTCACATTTTGGACTCTGTTTACAGCCTAATAAATGGCTTGTTTTTTGTTATTTAAGCCTGCCTCACTCCCACACCCCACCATCATATCACAAAGGGTACACCCTGGATAGATTACATGTCCATCACAGGCAGATAACCATCCACACACATCCATTCAACAGCCAGTTTAGAATCACCAATTAGTGTAACATGCATGTCTTCAGACTCTGGGAGGGCACCGGACCACCCAGAGAAAACCCACGCAGGTACTAGGAGACCACTGTGCCATCCCATGGATCCTCGTGTCAACTTTATATCTCAAATGTTGAGATATAAAGTGTTACAGCTGCTGTTCAGGTTATGTCAAGGTGACTGTTAGCTGGAGTTTGGCATCATTCAGTATATTTGTGCGTTAGTTTGAAGGCTTCATGAACAGTGACACTTTACTTTTGGCAGTGCAAGCACACTGATATGCTGAGACCAAGCCTGAAAATTGCACTTGTTCATGACTCTTGTCTTTAAATGGATTACATGAAAACACTTATATGAGCTGGGCTGGATACAGCTCTAAAAACTGCAACATCCTCCCCTCTCTCTCTCTTTCCCTCTCTCTCCCACTCACTCCCTCACACACACACTGAGTGAGTTTATGTTCCTCCTCAGTAATCTGATACAGTGGCAGTGTAATTAAATAGCAGAGGCCTGAGGCTATGGAGAGAGGGATGGAGGCTAAGAGGAGGAATGAGGGAAGGAGAAAAGAGTGCATGGTGACAGAGTGAGTGAGAAGAGGAGGGGGTGAAAAATACGTCACGCATGTCTGTGAAAGCTTGACACCAACGGAGTGAGAAAAGGTGTGGAATTCATCTCTCTCTCTCCCTCTAACAGTCACAAACACACACAGGTGTGAAGGGTTGAGACAGAGTAATTGCATGAGCCCCCTGCCTGTCATATTTGGCATGTCTGTCAGACAGGTGGGTGCTGAAAGTGTAGATCTTCGCTGTGCTGCTCTTGCCCACATCTTTTATTCAGAATGTTTTCTGGACCCTTGTGCCACCCTTACCCTACCACCCACACCATCCAATCAATATATTATTAGCAGTCATTATGCCCACATGCATATTTATAGAGAGAGATTGGATGAAAGAGAAGAAAGATTGTTGAAATGAGTGCGTGTGGCTGTTTCAGTGGGGATAGGAGCAGTTTGCTCAGCAGCGAGGTCGGCTAGCTTGTTATTAAGGAAACACTTACTTCTTACACTATGCATTTTTTTTCATGTACTTGCATGTATGTAGGTGTGCCTCAGCCCAGGATTGAGTGGTATAAGGACACGGTGCCTCTTTCCAAACTGGCCAACCCTCGCTACAAGGTCAGCGCGGCCAACGGGCTGACGGTGCGCAGGGTGCAGCCAGGAGATGGGGGAATATTCCAGTGCTTCGCTCGCAGCGCTGCTGGAGAGGCTCAAGCACACACACAGCTCTTTGTCTCCAGTGAGTTTTTCTGATAAACACACAAGAATACAAGCATGAACATACAAACCTTCATCAGCCTTGATTTCTGACTCTCTATTCACTTAATTTCTTCACTAAACAGCTTTTTCTTTGGTGTCACTTTTTTCCGTTGACTCCCCTGAACTGAAATCATTTTTCTAGGTTTACAACTAACACTGATCTTCATTGTTGTTTAGTTTCTAGATCATTTTTCTAGATGTATCATAAGAGTTTCATGAACCCCACGTTAGAATCGTTACCATTTTTGATTTCCCCAAACCAACACTTAAAGGGAGTAGACGACTGGGGTAGCTTTACGTTTTAAAATAATCCTTGTTTGTGTCATACTGGGCCTTCATGCAGCCCCTCAGTTCATCCTCTGTCTGAAACAAGTCATTTTAGCTCTTCCTTTGAACAGCACATGGGTGGGGCTGCTGTGCTCACAGCCAGAGCTTTGGGCCTGAGATAACCATATCAGGGATATGCCCCCTCATTGCCATATTTAAAGCAGTCTGAAGCTGGAGGTTTTGGCTCACAGGTTGTATATGTGCTTAACTTATCTTTTGAAAATTTGTCCATGTTTAATGTCTACCATTGTGATATACTATTTAGGAAAGAAAATAAGGGAAAGCATAACAGGTTCACTTTAGGATCCTGCAAATATCCAGAAATCAGAAAATTGCCACAGTTGAAAAGATAGAAGTTTTGGATTGCAATTTTACAGGGTACACTATTTAAAACAATTATTTACTTAGTGGCTAGTTTTCAACAGTTGACTTATAGATTAATCATTCCTGCTGTGGTGTTCTCACGACACAGCAGGAATGTTCTCATCCTCTGCCTTTGGACTTACCATAAATGTACAAATGTTGCAGTTATTAGCATGTATTTGAAAAACACATGCCCCGTGTGGCTGTGTTCTCTGTTTTGGTTGTATGACGGGCCAATCAGAGTCCCACACGAAACAAAAGGATCTTTTTCATCTTAAATTCAAGTGTGAATTTGAACCCTCTACTTTGACTTCAGGCAAGAAAGTTACATTGAGTTTAGTGAGAATTAGATTAGAATTAAAAGTCCCCATGGAGCCATCACACCACCACCGTCCACATTTATGCACACACACGTAGCACCATGTAGTGAATAAAGCCTTCATTGATCAGAGAGGCTGCAATTGTGCTTAGGTAAACACTGTCATCCTTTCCTCTTCTGTTCCTCTTTTTTTTCTCTTTGCTATGGAGCTCCACTGTTTTCCTCTCTTTATCCATAATCTCCTGTCTGTCTTCTTTTCTCTCATGCTCTCTCCCTGTGTTTCAGGTGTGGCCCCCACATTTACATCACCCCCCTCTGACCAAACAGTGACTGATGGCAACACAGCCTTGTTTACCTGCCAGACTAGTGGAGCTCCAAAACCTGCCATTACCTGGAGGAAAGGTACCAGAGAAGCAACACACACTAGGCATCCACACTGAGACACAGACACACTGATTTAATGTGTTTGTAATTAAAACGTGCTTACTTCCCTTCACCTCGAGGCGAATTTATTATTTTGTCGCCCCATAGGATCGCAGGTCTTAGCCAGCGGCTCTGTCCAGGTTCCCAGGTTCACACTGTTGCAGTCAGGTGGTTTCCAGATTCAGCCAGTCAGCTTCCAGGATTCAGGAGAATACACCTGCATCGCCTCCAATACAGAGGGAACCATCAACGCCACAGCTACACTCACCGTCTGGAGTAAGGCACACGCACAAACACACAAACAAAAACACATTAAACTGTTCAATATACATTTGCTAAACAGACAAAAAACAGACATGGAACACTAGTTTATCCATACCTGTCCAATAGTATTAGTTCAGGCTAGTGAGCAGCTCAGTGATTGGTTATTGATGCCGTTGGCTGACGCAATGGTGAACTAATCATTGGATTTGCCAAGCAAGAGGATGATTGATTAGCCAATAAACCAATCGCTTGGCAGATTTTTTTTTTACATATATATATATAAATGCATGTTCTGGCAGCTTTAGATTAAACACGGTTCAATTACACAGACTTTGGTCTGTCAGATCCTTACTTCTGCTGAGCCGTGAGATAAATGTAAAATGTATACCCTTCAATTTATTGGAGACACGGTCACATCACAGGTGTACGGTGACTGAGTTAGGGACATAACAGATGCTCTCCACTCTGCATCTGCATTTGTTTTTCCACCAGTGCAGCTTTTCTCTCTCTAAATCACATGCAACACCTGAGCGGAGCAAAGCACCAGTAATTTGATACTCAGCTGTTTTCCACACTGTTATAATGTGCGCAAGTGTGTTTGTGAAGCATGCCTGTGTGTTGTTTACCTTCAGTACTTCTTGTAAACTAATCATTTCTCGTTACTGTTGAGCAACATTTAAATGTACGCATTGTAAACAAGGCGGCGCCTTGTAATGCAATATAAACGGAGTGTATTAATTATATTTCATTTAAGTCTCAAAACCTATCCCACCTCTCTCTTTCTGTTCATTTCAGGTCGCACAGTCATTTCTGTGCCGCCAACAGACCGGCGTGTTATAAAAGGAACCACTGCTATTCTGAACTGTAACGCTACACATGACCCCAGAATCAGTATCAGGTACCTGCTTGGCAGTGTTTACTGCATACATGAATACCAAACCCGATTCTCTTCTCTATTTGAGAGTTTTGTAGGCTAATGTCTTAAATTTTGAAACACACAAACACTTCCACTCTTGCAGCTATAAATGGGATCGAGGTGGCGTGCCGGTTCTTCCGACTGGTGGGGGCCGTGTGTCTGTGCGCCAAAGCTCTCTCACTATTAGCCAGACGTGGTCAGGTGACATTGGGGATTACACCTGCACTGTGACGTCACAAGCTGGCAATGACTCCCGTTCTGCACGCCTCGAAGTCATGTGAGTTCAAAGAATAATTTCCTTCTGCATTATTTAACTTCTTATGTTCTAGGCTGTTGTTAGATATTTCCACCCTTAAAAACATCCACAAATTTAGTCATTAAGAGCTGAAACCTGCAAGGCCAAATGAACAACCTTGGGCTCTAAGAATAAGAGAATTTTGAAATACAACAGATCTCCTTAGCCTTATTGTTAGTCCAGAGTCAGATTTTACAAGCTACTATGTAAAATATGGACAATTTACCTCCACCCAATGTGCACAGTAGAGGATAAATAAACGCCTTATAACAATGAGTCAGTAACACTGACAACAACAACAACAACTCTGCCAAATTGGATGCAACACAAATGATGCATAACAAGGCTAGATCCATTTTAGTTGTAGTAATACTTGAGGCCCTTTTCTGTGAACGCACCATCCTTTGAAATCTTCAAAAAATGGTGCTGGTTGGATTTTTTCGTAACACATATGGTCTTGACCTGCTGCAAAGGCTCCCAGGGTGGAAGATGTTAACTCAAGCACATTTTCATTTAGAGTTTAAACAAATGAAATATACAGTGTAAGTGAGCTACAGGCGACTGGTTTTCCTGTTTCCTGACTCTGTGCTGAGTTATATTAACAGGCTGCTTGCTTTGGCTTCATATTTAATACACTGACAAAAAAGTAATACTATTCTTCTCTTTTAACTGGATTTGACAAGAAAGTATTTCCTGAAGAACTCAGTTTCTTCATTAAATTCAGAGGCACGTTGCTCTGCTATTCAAATATATTTTACCTTACTTCCGGATAGTAGGATGATCTTTAATTTTCTGTGATAACTCTATTTGAGTAAATTGTGAGTAAATCATTATTTTCTGGCAGCACAGGATTTCTTCCTCAGGATTAGACACAGCAGTGATTTTGATGTAACAGTGCCTAAAAACCTGAGGGAACTGTCTATCCATAGCGAGCAATCTGGCTGATTCAAATTACCGATATGACTGACAGGATGTACGCCTTATGATACAGCATTAGAAAAAAAGATTGACTATACAAGGTATAATTTAGGGGAAGCAGCAGATGGGTAATTTGGCACACTGCCAAACATAAAGAAATGATTATTGTCAGCTTGTTTCATCAGTTGTCTAATAAGATAATCGCTTGTTTCTAGTAATAGCCATGTTCAGTCCAGGGTCAGAGCCTCTGAATCAAATACTGTGTTCATGCCATTAAAACTGTAAGAATATGGCTAGTTATTTAGAGTTATTATTAGATACCAGTAATGGCTATGCACGGACATATCTGGCCTTTACATGCAGTGCGTTCCCTGCCATATTGTGAGTGTTTGTGTGCGTGTGTGCATTCCTGTGTTTTTGGCGAGCAGATTCCACATGTGTCACATTGTGTGTCTGGCATGCTCAGATTACAACATGCCACACACTCACATATCAAGCGTATCCCACGCTCTGACCCACTCAGCCTCATTACAGCCACTGTGAGAGAACAGGTAGTGGTCTTTGTATATTAATAGGCACTTAAATAATACATTTCTAAAAGGCACTTATGATATATTAATATAATTGCCGGGTAGGAAAGAGAATGAACATGAGTCCACATCCTTCTAAATTATAGAGAGACAAGAGGTTACGCATGTCAGACGCAGAGGGAGGGAGCAGAACTGTGTTTATGGCTGTGCAAAAACATGTCGGGAAGGATGGGATTTCTATACGACCATATTGCTGAGTGTGTGTGTGCGTGTGAGTGTGTGTGTGTGTGTGTGTGTGTGTGTTTGTGATGTTTCGTGTATCCACGTGTGTGACTGACATTCTCGTTAGCTCAGTATCAGTGGGTCATAGAGGCTAACAGACGCTGGCGGCTGAGGAGACAGACTAATTACCAGCGGGTTATTGGTTCAACTCCCGTAAGACCCATTCACGTGTCTGTGAGTGTGTGTCTGTGCTTGTGTGCGTGTTTGTGATTTGTAAGGACGGTGTGAAGGTACTTGCTCTAATGTTCTCTAAGCTCATCCATTAATTAATATGATCATGTCAGCTCAGAAAAGAAAGCATCATTCTCATTTCTCCTTGCTCCCTCCCTGCTTCATTCATTGCTGTCCTTCCTTTTTCTCGGTGTGCTACTCCCCGTCCTCTCACAGCATTACGTCTTATTCTCCCTTCATCTCTCTTTCTTTCTTCTCCTTGAGTGTTAAGATGTAAAATTGTGCACAAGCAAAAACAGAAACAAGGCAAATAGTTTAACCCAGCATTATCTGATGCAATTAGTAGAAGCTTGCAGCCTGTCAAAGCAGAGCTCTTGGACAGCATATTCACACATCTACTTTATGAAAGCTTAGAAATAATTAATAAGCTTATGAATATGAGATACAGCTAGTCTGTGCACAGGGCACCCTCTCTTTTATCACAGTTTCAGTGTAAATATATTTATTTTGTTCTTTTATGTTGTCTGACAGTATTTCTGCCAGCACCTGTAGCCTTCATATATAGTGACACCAAGATTTGCTGTTCTTCCCTTTTCCTCCTTCAAGCCCAAAGTCTACAAAAAGAGTTACGATACGGTAAAATTGGTATAATCAAATGTCTGGATTTCTTTATTGCTTTCATGAAAATACCTGTATTGCTCTCTTTGTTATTAACATTGCAGGGATAGGGAAATGTCTGGAAAATTCCTTTTTAATAGACGTGATGAGATATATTTGAGGTGATGCAGAGCACGTACAGAATAAATATATGCAAGCCACAGCCATATTTAAAAGATATCACCCACTGGAAATGATCCTGGCTCAGACCCAAGATCTAACCTGGGTGTCAGAGCTAGCAGTTTTGCACCTCACATATTTAATAGAATAACATAACACAGGAAACAAAATATCTGTCTACTAAACAGTCTGCACATTGTCACAGACACGTTTGTGAGATGCAAATCCATACATAAGCAGTCAGGACATGTGGATATTAAGGACATAGTATGACAGTCTGGGAAAACCATGTATTCCCTTTCTTTGCAAAAGTTAAATAAGCAAATTCATGCCAGTCTTATGTCTTGGTGGCAAATGTGAAGCAACAATAAATATTTAGGAACCTTTCAAGAAAGAAATGGGAGAAAACAGCTAACCTTAGCATGTTCAAGCTTTGGATCTTCTTATCAGGAGATCCAAAGCTCTCTATAAAGCTGTTATATGTCATTTGCCTAATTTGTACAAATACGAAGGGTATAAACAATAAGGGTTGGTTTAATTGAGTATATGGTTACTTCAGACAAGTCAGAAAGTAAGGCTTAGCTAACAATCCTGGTACATCAGCTGATAACAGCTGATGTTTACTCTAGTCCACAACAGCTGAGCCATCAGCTGACACCTTGCATCCAGTAGGCAAATTTCATATAGGAGGAGCCTATTTAAGTTGCTTTAGCTTGCATAAGGTTGCTGCTTCCTCTGCAAGCCGCTTTGCAACCCACCTCCACCACAGAGGTGCTGTGTCTGACCCAATCAGTGTCATCTGTTATCGTTGATGTGTGCTGAGATTTTGTGGTGGGAGTCTGCTGATGTTTTTGCCTCAGGCTTTCCATGTATGCACAAGGAAAGGTGGAAAGGTCCCAGAACAGAGCCATACCACCACATATAAATTACTGCTGAGGGAAATAACAATTTTCCTTCAACTAAAGCAGCTCTGCCTGAAATGGAGTTACAGGGTTATTTATAGACTGGGAGCAGTGGCTTTTTGAAATCTACCTGGCAATTGCTTGCAGCCAAGAAACAGTTCAGCCCAATGTCTGGAGTCACAATGAAGTTATTGTAATTCTGAGGTTCTGAATGTTCATGTCTCCAGTATATTTGTCTTGAAGCTTGATGATACAGCAGAACCCAAAGATCAAACAAGCATGGAGGCCTCATATGAGCAAAGCCATCAGTTATGTCTTTAGCTCATTGTAATGAAAGATAAATGGTTTTGTCAATACTTCATATTTATAGCTATCTTTCATTGTCTCGTTCAAGGAAGATGTAACCTTGGAAATTTTTACCATCATACCTGATGAAGTTAGTTACAACAATAAGACAACTTGTTGCAGCTTTAGAGGTGCAAATACAATTTTACCTTTGTTACCTTTGAATAGAGCCAGGCTGTTTCCCTGTCTTCATTCTTTGTGTTGTGTGTAGCTAACTGGCGGCTCACATTGGCTTCACATTGACCTTACCAACCTTGTTTCCTATAATGGTTTTTTTTTTTTTTTTTTTTTTTTTTTTTGTGAGGCC
>VUQI01025509.1:0-13900 GCA_015106735.1 Paratilapia polleni | reverse complement strand
GGGGGGGGGGGGGGGGGGGGGGGGGGGGGGGGGGGGGGGGGGAGAGGGAGGGGGGGAGAGGGGGGGGGGGGGGGGGGGAGGGGGGGGGGGGGGGGGGGGGGGGGGGGGGAGGGGGGAGGGGGGGGGGGAAGGGGGGGAGGAGGGGGGGGGGGGGGGGGGGGGGGGGGGGGGGGGGGGGGGGGGGGGGGGGGGGGGGGGGGGGGGGGGACAGTAATGTAAATCTCCAGACATAATCCATGGAAGGGAAAAGACCATCGGATGTAGCAGTCTGTCTTAAGCTGGGAGAAATTTGTTTGGTGTGTTTGTATGTGCGTGTGTGAACACATATGTCTCTGATTATGTTTGCTGAGCTGCTTACAGTAAAGCCAGAGGCTGACCAGCTCAGCCTGTGTGCTTTACTAGCCATGAGAGAGCCGGGAGCTTTAATCACAGGCCGGGTGGGGAGGGGGGGTTGGAGAGCAGAAGAGGAGGGAAGGAGATGAGTAAAAGATAGAAGGATGGAATAATTGAGGCCAAAGGACATGATGGATGAAAGGTGAGAGTTTGCAGATGGGAAGAAAAAAAATAGAGAAGTAGTTCAAAATGTCAAAGTAAAGATGGGAAAAAGGTTTGGTGAGACAGAAGAGGGCAAAGGGAGAGAGGGATCACAGTGGCTCGCTGGAAATAAAAAGACAAGCTCTTTTCTCATTCTCTGCTAATAGTGATTTAAGTATCTTTTGCTGTCACATTGTATAGCTTGTCTGCTTGGGGGATTGTGGTAGGGTTGAAGCTGAAATAGAGACTATCCAGGCAAGAGTGTTTGAATACAAATGCAACATAAGTAGGAAAAACCTTAAAGTTAAAATGAGAGAAATGACGCAGAATATAAACAATAAACTGCAAGATACTGCGAATGAAACACAACAACAACTCAACTTGTATTCATGAAAACTGATTTTTTTTTGTTTATTTTTTTGGGTTTTTTTGTTTTAAGCACCCAGTCTCAGCTCAGTCATTCCCAAGAGAAATCCTCTGGTGCGCTGGAAGTGATGTGTTAAGCATTCCCAGCAGCAGCAGCACTGGCTTTTTAAAATGAACAATATAGCCAGAGATGAAGAACAAATGTATTAAAGGAAATTGGAAGATACACCAGGAGACAAGCAATGAGACAGCTGAGCACAGAATTCAATAAGAATTCATCAGAGCTGCTTAAACTGTGAGATGATGATCTGTAATAAGTTGCAGCTCTGTCCCATGTATCTCCACTGACAAACACTGTCATATGTTTGGAGACAGTCTGACCCCCCAGACTGGAAAAGGTGAAGATACTTAGGAAACAGTATTGCTTAAAAAAATGACTTTTTATCTTACTCACCTAATAAAGTGTTTGTCGGCAGACTGTGTGATAAGCGATTGCATGGACGCCCAGTGATAACGATGAATGCTGTGCCTACACTTCTTCAGCAGCACTGATATTCTCATTACGCTATGCCTAATAAACTTCATTCAAAATAATTGTTCTCTTTTGCTCTCTCTCTTTCTCTCTGTCTGTGTATGTTAGACTGATGCTAAGGGAGGAGGCACCCAGCGCTCCTCCGAAGAATATTGTGGCCAGTGGGCGCACAAACCAGTCCATAATGGTCCAGTGGCAGCCTCCACCAGAACCCCAGCTTAATGGAGTCCTCCGAGGATACGTACTCAGGTAAACACGCACAGAAACATGCATATGTTTTGGTGTTGTTGTGCAATATGGAGGTAGTAAAAGTAAGAGAGAGAACTGGCACACTGCACATGTGACTTAGCAAGTGAGCCGTACATTTTTTTTTCCTGGGTACAATAGAAAGTGGCACAGGGATTTCTGCAAGACTTTGTGGTTCTATAAGTTTGATGTAGCTTGTGCACTAACTGCTAAAACATTAACCAGCTGGGCTACTCTCTATCAGAGCTAGCATTATTTTTGCTAACAAGTAATGCTAGTTTCCTACTAACCTTGTTTTTTTTTTTGTATGTAAAAGCATAGATTTCAAGGATTCTCTGAACCCTTTTTTTGATACATTTAGGTCCATAAGTTTTTGACAAAGACACAATCTTTGTCATTTTGCCTCGATATATCCCCAGAGGGGATTTTAAATCAAACAATCAAGATGTGATTGAAGTGCAGACTTTCAGCTTTAATTCAAGGGATTTAACAAACAAATTACAACACTGTTCAGGAATTACAGCAGTGTCATTGTCCAAATACTTATGGACCTAATCGTATTATATGAGCCGTACATGATAACACACCCATATTTTTACACATTTTTAGTTTGCCAACTACTTCCTCACAAAGCATTTGACAGAGTGGTGAGTGCATCCCAGTCTTTATTTTTATTTATATATTTTTATACACAATCATGTTACAGGCTTGTTGGTTAACTTAATTACTTGTTTTTGTAGCTTTGCACAACTTTTTCAGTCTTTTTTTGCTCTTGTACCATTTTTTTTATAAACATGCTGCTTGGACTGAATTCAAAATGAGCATATATATTTAAAAACGTAATAAATATATTAAAATATTTTAAGAAAAACTGTAAAATTTCTTAGTTTCAACAATTTAAATCATTTTTGTGCTATTTTCAATTAAATATAGGGTTTAAATGATTTGCAAATTATTGCTGTCTGTTTTCATTTACATTTTAGTCAGCATCCCATCTTTTTGAATTTTTTTCTACAAACAAAGAACATAGATAGATATTTTACTTTCAATTTGTTAGTAGATATTTGTGTGAAGTTCAAAATTTACTCCTCCTACAGAGTTAGTCAGAATTTAATCAAACTTACACACAGTGATAACCCAAACTGTGCTCAAGGTCAAGGTCATATTTGTCCTCTTTACGGGCAATAATCGTTAGCTGCATGAGCTACTACATCACTGACGTTCTGGTTCCATTGTGTTCTAGATGAGGCATTTTTTTTATCCATGTCAGAAGAGGGCAATAACAATGGTTGCTACAACATAAGGTGATAACAGTTTAACATGAGAATGTGAACTATTGTTAAGTATTTTCATAACATGTTCAAGATTGTCTCTTTTTGTTCTGTCAGAACAGGATAACTTTTTTGTTTTTTTAAATACTGGCTGCTATATGTTTCTTGGTAATATTAAGCAAAAATAATGCTGAATAAAACAAGTTGAACAATTTATAAATAAAACTCGCTTGCTAAAGTTTCTCTCAGCAGTTGTTCCCTTAATACTGAGTATTTTCTAAGTGGTGCTCAGCGCAGAGCCAAATGGGTGGAACTTGACCTCGTCCAGCTCCATCCCCCTGTACCTGCATGCACCACCATCCTCATTAATGCAAGTCTGGACCTACTCAAGCTCCACTCACCGGCTATTAGCATTAATGCAAGCCCTTTGTCACACAGTACTTTAACCTAATGGAGAAAAGCTGTTGACGTATTAAGGTCAGTCTCTTGCATGGGACTTTAGATGCTGACATAGCTAAGATGACTTGTCTCATATTTTTCACAGTACCTCTAAGTTCCACCCTGTTGAACATGTTTTGTGACAAATGGCATGTTTTGCTTGTGGGAGAGGTGTTTTTTTTAGGGCTTTGTGCCTGAAAGCTTTGGGAAGTCAGGTGAAGTAGAGAAGTCAGGTTATTTTGCAGTTTTCATTTTCACTTTGAGCTGAACTAAGTTGAGCTCCAGCGACTGGCTTTGCAGGGAGCTGCCTCTCTAAATATTAGTTATAAATCAGTAAAAGACCTGCTGGTCAGGTCAATCAAGCACCTTAGAATCTACATAATTCTACATGATTTCTGACATTTCTACACTAAATAATACCAATATGACTAGTCACTAATTAATCATTAGTGATTTTTATAAATGTATATTATGTTGTAGTTATTTCAAGCACTGAGACATAATCATTTCTTTCATTCCTTGTCTCTCCTGCTGTGATGATAGCTACAGATACATTCACACAGAGACACGCGTTCTCTGTTTACAGATGCACCTGCTGCCCTTGGTCCTCTGTCCTTCCTTTTGATGTTTACCCAAAGTGTGATACACTGTGTGCAATCAAACCATCATCAGCTGCCTCACACAGATTTGCATGTAATTGCAGAGAAGCTATCAGGTTTTTATCCTCCTTCAGTGTGTTATCTGTCTCCACTTCAGAAAATCAGTAGAAAATAGAATCACACACTTACATTCCCACTATATCATTTGAGCTTTATAGGACAGAGCTTCTACCTCCTCCTGCCCTCCCCTTTGGATCTCCTTCCTCCTTGTTGTGTCAGCTGGCAGATCCTCACTCTCTTTCTCCTATTTTCTCCATCTTTCCCTCCTCAGTCTCTCCCCTCCTCCTCCTCCGCCTCCTCTCCCAGAGTGAGTGTCATTGTGTCAGGTGGAGAGAGAGAGACTATCTCCTCTCCTCTGCAAAGATCCCCTGTCAGCCTCCAGCACCCCCTCACTTTGTGTATGTGTATTTGTGTGTATGAGCGTGTTACGTGTGTGTATACAGCATGTATGTGTGATAGAGCGCTGACTCAACCGATGAATCGTAGGAATATCCTGTTACAGTGAATAGGCTTCATATTAAAACATGCTGAGATGGGGATTATTACTCCATTCAGCTCCATCAGATATGTACAGTACCAAAGTGGTATTACACCTCCCTGTCTAGTTGGGTCATATATCCTTTTAAGTGGACATTTATATCACACGTACTAAAACAAAGGCCTTGAAGGTGCACTATTCAGAGATGTCCACCCAACATTGAAGGTCTTTAATCTTTAGGGATCTTTAGAAGGACTTCACACCAACAGAAAATTATTAAGCATAGTTTACCTTTAAAAGTACAATAAACAATGATGATAGAAAGTTTACTTTTTTTTAGTTTTTGGAACATGTGTATTCACAAAGTCCAGTATCAGAGGTATGAATCACCAGATACCCCACAATACAGTATTATCATGATACTTAACTCACAATATGATATTATTGCAATGTTAAACATTTTGTGATATCATATGCTGAGTATTGCAATAACATATTGTAATTCATCACCTTTTTTCAAATGCAAATTATGTCCCCAAAGTTAAACTTTGTCAGTATCTTATCTAATAAGATAAAGTTCTCTCACTTCAGTTTTTTTTTTTTTGCTGCAAAATGAGATTGTCAAGCAGACAGACTGACCAACACTGTCATTAAAACCTGTTATAAATGTTGCCATAACTTGGAGTTAGTCTGCTATCACTCTGCAATTGAATGGGGTCAAATTGGAAATTACATGCAATCTGTTTGTGATAATATGGTGATTAACTGCGATAAATCAGGGGAAATCACATATCTGTTGCAAATCTGTTGCCATCTGCATACACAGAAATTCACATTAACTTCTTATATTCATGTTCTGCAGACTTGCTTTTATACAGCAATATAACCAGAATACAACCAGTTGGCAATCAGTTGAGTCGAGTCCCCTAGTGCACAGAGATGCGTCGCAAACGAGTTGTGCTCATCGGTGCAGACTGACTCAGATTGATTGCAATGTGTTTGCAATCTGTGTTTATAAATTAGACGGCAGTTATTTGCAAACATTTGCCAATCTGTGTGAGAGTGATTGCAGTTAGTCAGACCACAATTGTTTTGAGACAGGTTGCCTCCTACCAGGCCACCTGTGCAGTCGCCTTGTGATCGAAAGTGGTCATTGCAACTGTCAGTCACCGAATATGAAAAAATTCAATGCAACCAGCGGGCAACCACCAATTTTTATTTTAGTTGCAAGGAGTTTGCCATCCTCTCTTTACTCTAATGTGACTGAGCCATTAACTTACTCTGAATTGGGAGATGGAGTTGTCAAGCTAAGCGTGTCCAGTGTTGGATGATTTTTAGGTTGAGCTAACGTTAGCCCAGCTAACGTTATCTCAGGATGGCAGTGCGTGAGATGAACCCTCATGTTCGTAGTATTTCCAGAATATTCTACTTTCTTATGACACTCCTTGCAAATCTCATATTTTAGTATATCCACCTCCTTGTTAAAAAATCCAACATAACTCCATATGTTTGATTTAAATGCAGACAGCGTTTCTCTGGTTTCTTTTTCCAATGCCTCCGTTTTTGTTTTAACAACTTCTTCCTGCACGCTGACTGTCATCTTTGCTGACCTCACTAGAAAAAAAAACCCTTTGCGCAATTGATTTTATTACTCTAGTTATAGAGTTTCTAGATATTGATATCTGGTGTCCCTGATCAACACAATATTGCCACGCAAAATATCGCGATCCCCTCCTGTCCAGTATGTACACTGACCTGAAATAAAGCTGTAAAGTATTCCCAGGCTGAAGATGTAATTCTCTAAGTACATTTGGTTATGTTACGTTGTTATGTTATGTTGGTTATGTATTCATTTATTACATACTTTTGTCCCAAAGTGGGCTTGTACATTGGGACATGTATGTACTGTATAACCTTTATGTGTGCATTTGACTCATAATTATTTACTTATTTAATTTCCTCACTTGTTTCTCTACAAACCAACATATTGAAATGTGGCTGTGTGTGTGTGTGTGTGTGTGTGTGTGTGTGTGTAGGTACCGTCTGGCAGGGCTGCCAGGAGACTACCAGGAGAAGAACATCAGCAGCCCAGAGACCAACTACTGTCTGCTGAAAGATCTGATCATCTGGACGCAATACCAGATCCAGGTGGCCGCCTACACAGGAGCAGGCCTGGGTGTCTACAGCAGTCCTGTCACAGAGTACACACTGCAGGGAGGTGAGTACACACACACATTTTTATTTCTCAAAGCAAATGTACCAAGACATTCTGAGACATTTTTAATCAATGCTCCATACGCATGTTACTAAATATAAAATACTCTGACGTTGTTGAGTTAGTAGCTCAAAAGAGCCTCTTCCTTGATATGTGAATCTTTAAATACAGGCTGGAAAAGACTTCACATCAAAGCAATCATGCATTATGAGCACTGACTTATGATCTCACTTTATGTATTATGTAATACAGGGGACAACGAGGGTTTAAAAAAAACTAGCTGGAAGTGGTTCACATGTTCACTTCCTATACAAGTTAACTGCAGGCCCACAATTAAGGGTTGAGTAAGCTATTCCTGAGAAAGACTGTTGATTTAAACTTCCAAACAAGCACGCCGCTATCTTCAGAAGCTCTGCTCCCAAACATGTGGGTGTACATTATCTGACCAAAAGACAAAGTGAATGTCTCTTTTTCACAGCTGAAGCAAATCACACTTTTTATATTATATGCCATCAAACAAACAGCATGCAAGCGCACAAACAGCATCCAAAACACAACAGAGTAAAAACTTGAAAGAATTAAGTGTTCAGTTTGTTTTCACGATAACACAAACACAACAATAGTGATGAAAAAGGACTATAATTTTGTAGCTAAGCAGACAATGAAGGTTCACTGTACTAGCAAACTTGTGTTTTTACGTTATCATGGCTATAAAATCATTTTCAAGCATTGTGCGGACAAATCCCGCATTATAGAGTGAACAACAACACAGCAAGTCTTAGTAAAGTAGTTGCAGCTAACTGTTGCTACAGTTGTTGCTACAAAACTAAAATGAAGGGACAAGATGGTTTCCAAAGCAACCAGCTCTCTCCTGTTTCTACAGCAAATATCACATCAACAGTATATTTTGGTTCTGTGAAATGCAGCAAAATTAATGTTATCCACTTTTCAAGTTGAAACAGCCTCTGTTGTCCTGCCGAGGTCTGTCCTCCACTGGAAGAGCCTCATTGGTGTTAACAGCTTTGTGCCCTCGCTAAATCACTTTTGTTCTTATGACCTTCTGCTTTTTGGCTGTTTCTCAGATCTCTCCTTCCTGACAGTCGGATTATTTCGTAGCGTTGCCACTTCCTCCTTTCCCCTCTGTCTCCCCTTCCTTTTGGTTTCCCATTTACAGAACCATGGCGAAGTACAAACAAAAGATTTTTATTTTATCATTGTTTATTTATGTATTTTGTGTTATTTTTATTTTTGCAGCACAGACACAGATCAGACAGCTAGTGGACCGTGAGGAGATAATTGCTGAATTTGACAAAGTGCATATTCGACTTGAATGTCTCGCTCAACCTTTAATAAGTGAATAAAATAGAAAAACATAGTTGGCTCACCTGTTTAGTGTTTTGGGTGGTGATGAAACGGCTGACATCAGTTACAAGCAGCAGCAATGAGGTCTCTTCACAACCTGGCAGGCTTCACTCTCACTCAGCGTAGAGAGATACCATTTGATGCAGTTCAGACTTGCGTTAAAGTTACCCCTGAGGCATCCCCTCGCAGGCATACCAGCTTCACTCAACTGGGAGGAGACCCTAGAGGCAACCCAGGACACGCTGGAGGGACTACATCTCCCATCTGGCCAACAAACACATTGAGATGCTGCAGGATGAGCTGGAGGGAGTTCATGGGGAAAGAGTTTCTGTACTGCTCTATAAATATAAAACATGACATATAATATGTTTAATAAACATGGCTGCAAAGAGCAACACACTTTGAACTCTCTCAAACATAAATTAAGGATGTGCTTGTGAAACGGGGAAGAATGTAAGTGAAGATTGTAAAGGGAGACGAGAGGAAGTGGTTGTCGGGGTAAATCTTCTTTAAACACGTGTTCGTCTTTTCCTGACTTTTATTCCAACAGTATATTATCTGTATTAAAGATGGGCCAAGCCACACACGCACACACACACACACACATGCATGCACATAAAACTCACAGTCATTATTACAAGAGTTCGGGACAGGTTTATAGACTCAGGAAAGGGAGTTAGGCTCATTAATTATTCTAATGTGGTTTAATGGGAGTGGCTGCGATGGATTGGACATTTTCTCTCTCTCACTGTCTCTGAAAGGATGAAGCTGAACTGTGTTAGACTCTGATAACATTGCTCTTCTCCCGCTCTCTCACAAACAGCCTTATACGCATACTAAGATTCACCCAAAGGGAAGAGTTTAGTGTTTTATCTGGAGCTGTGAGCTGCAAGGGGTTAGAAGCCAGTCCCCAGGAGTACAATCAGCATGGCAGGGAGGGAGAGAGCATCTTTAACATCAATTAATCTTCTGTCTCCCTCTAAGTTTTCTCATTCTTTGTTCCCCTTCCTGCAACATCACCAACAACACCATTTTTCACTAGTTCTTGTTTTGCTCTCTTTCCATCCGCTTTGTGTTTGTGTGTGTGTGTGTGTGTGTGTGTGTGCGTGTGCGCGCGCGTGTGTGTTTTGCCTGGCCACTTCAGCTCAAATGTAAAATGTAAAGGGCATTCCCATCATGCAACAGTGCATTATCACTCTGTGGCTCTCTAGCATCAGCATAAACCCCTTACTGTGTAATCACCATAACATGTGCCCACAGACACTCTCACACACACACATGCACACACATCTCACTGTCACTTCTCTTTCTCTCTGTTCCTGGCTTTGATGTTCATTCACCCTGCACCCCCTCACTCTCTATAAATGACCAACTGCTCTAATAGATTTCACAGAACACGTAAAGATCTACATGCAGAGAACCATTCACACACTGACACAAAAGAAGAAAAATAAACAGAACAGGCCGTGTTTCACTCCTGGAATAGATGATGCAAAATGCATTCAGCTTGTGAGAACCAAACATGTTCAGCACTTGTTTGCAATATTTACCTCCTGCCAGCCTTCTTTTTTTTCATCTTGAACAAATAAGCTACATTTCATATGAAAAACTGCTGCTATAGACACAGTATATTCCACAGCTTCGTTCTTATCGCCTTGTACTTTTTATTCTCTGTCTCACTCTTAGGTGGATGATGAATGCCTCAACCAAGTTCATACAGATAGGCATTTGAAATGATTACTGTTCTTCTTTCATTTGAATACGCTGAACATTTTTAAACTTCGATTCAAATTTAAATACAGGCGGCCCAGATTTATAAGACTGTCAGCAATATGAAAGGTGGCATGTTTTTTTCTGTTCTTTAAGATATAAATAATGCATACTAGTATAGCAAATAAATGCTATAAATCCTTCATGGAAGAATACATATATATATACGTAAGATAAATGTGCAGTCTAGTGATTTAACACCCACCACTGCTAGCTGAACACAGTGCTGGTGCAAAGCAAGGTCTGTCTTGGAGCCTTTTAAGAGCTAGTCCTCATTTCGACGGGTTTGAGATAGATTATTTTATAACGTTACTAGCAGAAGTTGGGGTCATTTCAGTGGAAAGAAAATCCTGCCAGTTAGAATCTGCAGGCTGCGAATCTTTGGGAAAGTTCCCACAGTCACTGACATGGTTCCAACTTTGGGCCCAGCAATTTTGTGGTGCCGTGCTGGTGTCAGCTTTTTGGCACCGCCACCAGTCTTTTTTTGGTGGAAATGCGTTGAACCAGTTCTAAATTGGGCACTGCATCAGTGGAAAAGGGGTAAAGGGGACTGCTGCTCTGGCTATGAAGGCAGATTTCCAAAGCTTAAAAAATTGCCCTATTGATGTTATGTCATCAGGGCTTAACACATTTAACAAAAAGTCTGCTTTAAAAGTTTAAGCTTTGTGGTCTGAAAGAAAGGACCTTTTAAAAGAGAGGGAAGAATTTTTCAAATTAAAGATACTTTGTGACCTTAAACCATAGGAGTGCCTTTTGTCAGTTCAATATTAATATAGATCAAACATCCTGATTCCTTTATCAGATAAATTCAGTTTTTAATCAATAAATCATGCCATAATGTGCAGGTAAAGGCTGAAAGGGCTGCTTGGTTAGTACAATGTGAGTTATGTTGATACTGTCAACTAACAAATCCATTGAGCATCCATCAGTATCCTAATCTTATTCAGTCAATCCTATAAGGTAACAATCAGGGAACCCATCAGCTCTGGGGACAGCGGCCCATTCTTCATGGCTTTCCATGTAGCCAGCAGATATCCAGGCCAAGACTACCTGTTTGTCTGCCAGTCATTGTTTACTAATGCAGATAAATTTAAAGACGGGAATAAAAGCAAAATCATCGTCAGACTGTAGTCAGTGGTTATCCAATGCATTTCAGCAAACGGCATCCCTGTGTACCTGAATGCTACCAAAACTGCTCAAACTTGGTTGGTCAACAACATAAGTCATGGTCCCAAAAACCTTGTCCTTTGCCCACAGAGTCAACATATTCATATAGAGATTAATAATGCACTAATATGCAAAATACAATAATTAGTTTTTTCTTTTTCTTTTTCTTTTTTTTTTTTTTTAATAAGTTCATTTCCAGCAAAGAACAGAGGGACAGGTTTGCCATTTAATTTTGCAAACTTAGCACATATTTTTTTTAATTAAAAAATGAGCCGAGCCTCCACATAAATCATTGAACTGTGGTGCTGGATCCGATTTTTACAACTACCACTTAAAAAGTAAAGGCAAAAAACTGAAAACTGAGCAATTCTGCAGCTTTGACCTACAAGTCTGTTACTGAATGGGTTTTTTTTTTCCAGTATATTGTGAGACATTCTTCCTCTTGGTGAACCTGTTGCAGTTAAGCGTTATTTGTTTTGTTTCTGCCTTTAGTTCCCACAGCACCTCCACAGGAAGTGGAAGTTGTTGCCATAAACTCAACTACCATCCAATTCACTTGGAACCCTCCACCTCAGCAATTCATTAATGGCATCAACCAGGGATACAAGGTAAGTCTCTGAATGCGCATGTCTTTTGTACCACTTTTTATTCAGTTTCTTAAATTTTAAGTTAGTTTATGATGTGCAGAAACATTTCTTTAAATTGAAACAAAATACCTCTTTTAAATGTCCAATATCATCTTCTAGCTTTACGTTTTTTACACAGACAGATGCTTGCCTGTGGATTACTTTGACCTGACTCTCAAAAACAGAAGGAATAAAAAGATAAAACTCACTATTTTATTCACCAATTTAATAATTGAAGTTTGTAAAAAAAAAAAAAAAAAAAAGCTGTTCGGCTCAAAGGACATCTGCCTTGTTCTTGTTTACTCCAAACTGTAATCCAAGTCAAGTGTGGGGTTGATTGCAGGAAGAAGAAAATTACTGATGGAGCAAGAAATAAAGGAAGGGATTAAAAAAGGGAAATATTAGTGGATGCCAAGAAAATATGGAGAGAGAGAAAGAGAGAGAAGGAAGACACAGAAGAGATAATAATAATAATAATGATAATAATAAAGAAGCAGGAGAATGAGATGAGGACAGTGTGAGAGCAAACGATTGAATATTGTGAGGGATCTATATGTAGTCATTCTGGTATGCAATTTATTCTTCACATCATTGTAGCAGCCTGCCCCTAAGGAGCTGATTAAAATGACAAAGACAACACGTCATATTCTTGCTTTGCGTCACTGGGTCTGTTTTAGAGGGGGAATATTGGTTGATAAATACTATATGGCTTTCCATCTTTTTGATGTGACTCTCTGATGTTGTCTCCACAGCCTTTGAGTGCTGCTGCACATGTGGGTGTGCATCTTCGGGTGTGTTGTGCTGGTTAGAGGGACAGTTGATAATGATATTAATTAAAAGAGGATATGAAGCAAAGCCTCATCTCATTTCACCCCACCCTAACCCCGACAGATCACTGACTATATACAATACCCTTAATAATATAGCTCGAAACTCAATGCCAGATAAAGAACCAGTCACTTCTAATGAGTTTCATGTCTTCTATTTATATGTCCTTGAAAGTATCTTTACTCTGCTATAGACAGATTCATTCCTGCTTACCTATCTATCCACCAGTCTCTCTGTCTGTTTATCAAACTCACAGACAGTTTTATAGGCCTAAGTTTGTGTTCTCTGGCTCAGTTTGGGTCTCAGTTGCAAACCAGTTCTAAATGCACACATGCTTGTTATCAACAGAAAACCCAATCATCTCAGCACCCTTTGAAAGTGAACTAACATCGGACGCTTGACGATGCCACATCAGCACTCTTTTACTCCACTGCGCTGTTCTGTGCAGATATTACAGTAAAGTTATAATTGAAAACATAGAAAATGCTGTTTTACTCTGACACACTGGGTGAAGTGGTGCACCCTTTAGGCAGAGGAAAAAGCAAACATTATTTGAGTTAGGTTCCTACTGCAGATATATTTGATACAGTGTGCACAGCAGATCATTTACAGTAGTAATCTAAAAGATTTCCTTTTACTTAATGTGTTTAGAGGCATCAGTATATAAAAGTGAGTTTTATGTGAAACATATAATAAGTAATATCAAGAGGCTGTGCTGCTACACATTCACAACACCCCAAAAACCAGCATAGGTAACGAGCATGAAACATTGTCTCTGAATAAATAGCAGATAAGCAATTCATGTACAGTAATAACAAAGTGGACAAAATTGTACCAATGCTGGTAGCACAATGTGACATTAGAAACAAGCATTTTGTCCAATTAACAGTACAGCTGAAAGGGAAAATACTGTAACCTAGAAAACCTTGAAGCTTTGAGGCAGCAGCTCTCAGAGCACACAAAGCACTGAGAAAACAGAGCAGTAAAACATTGTGCATGCAGGTCAGAGTTTTTTTCAGTTATCAAATGCAGACAAATAGAGCCCATTGTGCAAAAGAATCACACCAGCCTCAATGGCATATTGACGTTCAGACTCATAAGTACTTAGCACTTACATAAGATTACATGAGTAATCCGTACTCATGGGTCGAACTACAAACATCTTAAAATGTGGTCTTCATTTTGATTTCAGTTACACACCTGTGAAGTTTTGTGACTAAATTGTGGACAGTGGTGATACTACCACATTGACAAACTCTGTCCACACACAGACATACAGTCATGTAGTCATGTGAAAAAGAAAATTTTCACAGGCCTCTGTGCATTCCTGCAAAAAATTAAGTACACCCCATGATTCAATAGCTTGTAGAACCACCTTTATTAGCAATAACTTTAAGTAATCATTTTC
>VUQI01025508.1:0-17213 GCA_015106735.1 Paratilapia polleni | reverse complement strand
GCGCCAGGAATGGCATAAAGTCACCCAACAGCAATGTGAAAGACTGGTGGAGAGCATGCCAAGACGCATGAAAGCTGTGATTGCAAATGAGGGTTATTCCACCAAATATTGATTTCTGAACACTTCCTACGTTAAAACATTAGTAATGTGTTGTTTAAAAATGAATATAAAACTTGGTTTTTTTGCATTATTTGAGGTCTGAAAACACTGGACCTTTTTTGGTATTTTGACCATTTTTCATTTTCTGCAAATAAATGCTCTAAATGAAAATATTTGTATTTGGAATTTGGGAGTTATGTTGTCAGTAGTTTATAGAATAAAACAAAAATGTTCATTTTACTCAAACATATACCTATAAATAGCAAAATCAGAGAAACTGATCATTTTGGAGTGGTCTCTTAATTTTTTCCGGAGCTGTATATAGAATAATTCGGTCTTCTTAGTTTTTCTGTTTTTTTTCTTTAATTGGAGTCATCACCTAACGTTTTTGAAATTTTACAGGCCAGTGGATGGGCAGATAAATTGGGGCATTTTATCCTTTAAACACTCTCAGTACTCATAATGCATTCACACAATTGCAGCATTATGTTCATGTTCATGTTCATAACATTATATAAACTGCTCAGAGATATCTTTTGTTCACTCCCCTGCCTGCCTCAAGAGTCCTGCATTTGTGTGCTTACCTTTGTGATCGTGACAAAGGTAATTAAGCTAATTTCAAACTCTTTATCTAGCCTGTATGGCAAACCGTGGAAGCAAAGAGTGCAGTGAGAACATTGCTGGGTTTGGCAACCGCTCCAGTGCTCCATCTATGTCTGTTCAGGAGACCTATTGAGTGGGAGGTTAACTGTATTTAAAAGTGCTCAAATCCCAAAACACAATGACCCAATGCACATAAACCACAACAAAACAGACTTGAAAAATAAAAATGAGCTTCAGGGTTTCATTTACAGGGTAAAATGCAGCCTGCTTCACAGCCTGTGTGGACATCTGGACTGATTAGAATAGGAGTGTTTTCTGTTCCACCAGACACTCATGAGACGACTGTGGCTGAAAAGATGTCTGTGCAGACAGAGCTTCAAATTTAATCAGCTGTTGTGCCGGCTGACTGCAGTTTACGCTGGCTGGAGAACCAGTAGACCATTTTGAACCTAATAGGAAAAATTATGAATTGGGACGTCTGCTGTTGCATAGCTGGTATATTTATGAACAATGGCAACAAGTGGAGGTATGCAAGATCCTTGAAGCTGTATAAATTGTAAGGTCTCTAATGCTGTGGTGGGCATTTGACTCCACTCATTCCCTTAAGGGTGTTAAACATGTGGCTTGGGGAACAAAACTGCTCTGCCAATGGGTCGATCTCCTTACATAATTTAAATGAGTGCTTTAAACTTATTTTTGCTAGTTTTTGAAGTTTACTTTCTTATTCTGAGTTATTTACTTTTTCCCTGGGTACTGAGGAGCATAGTTTCATTTACATATTTAATTATTATTACTTGATTTCTCTCATGCAATGGAAAGTGCAAAGACTTATGGGACCGTTAAAACTAAGTTCACGTGACTCATCCTCCTTCAGTACTGCACACTCAAAACAAATGTTAGTATAACTTGCCCCTCTTAGGGTCACATTACTTAATATTTTTAAGGCAGTGAATCAAATTGTTTAGTGATCAGCTGTATTCTGTCTGGTTTCCAGAAACTGAAAGCAGACAATCTGATTTTTTGTTATTTCATGAGGCATCGTGTCTCTTTTCATTGAATGGGATCTGAGAACATGTTGCTTGAATTCAATAAAACTGAGGCTTATGTATCAAACGTGAGGAGCAGACAATGATCTTCAGTCAGAGATTAAATTTTGATCACAAAGAATAAAAACAAAACAAAATAAATTGAAGGAAAACAGCAGGAAGGAAACTCTGAAAGGAAGAGAAATAGGTCACACTGTCGGGATCGGGGAATGAGTAGAGGGAGGAGAGAACATCGAGGAGAAAGAGAAAGCTTAAAAGAAAAATAACAAACTTTGACCCTGAACTCAGCATGAAGTTGCTTAAACCTCATGTCTTTGGAAAAAACCAACCAACCTCCACACCCTATTATATATATAGAAAGAAACCAACAACCACATTTTTTATAGTGGTGGTGGTGGCTGTTGTCTCCTGCTGTTTTCATCCTCATTAGACAAATAGACCAAAATGACTCAGACTAATAATAACATGCAAATCACAGCAAACAGGCGAGGGCAGTGGAGGGATTTGTGGGACGTTCCTGCTCCGAGTCTTCGCCTTGGGAGCAATTATTATTTGCTTCTATGGGTCGAACCTCACTCCTCCTCACCAACATTAATTGGAATTTGCACAAATCCTCTAAGAGTCAACAGCTAATAGGGAATGGCCACACTGAAGGCTGGTTTGTCTTTACAGCGCCACTGCTATGAACTCTGGAGTTTAAAAGTGTCTTTGGAGGGGCTGGGAAATTGCAATACTGTGACGTTTGGCTTGAGAAGAGCAGCTAAAATGATGGCTAGCATTTACATGGTAATTAGTGAACATATAGAGACATATTTGAATGGTAACAGCCTACATTAATCATGTGTTCACCCTCACTTAAAGCCTATAAACACCACCGACAGCAGACTGAAGGTGACAGTCACAAATAACATCAACATTAGCTCTGTAACATGCTATGGCAGCATAAGCTGCATAATTTTTGAGTTTTTGGTTCAGTTAGTGCTTTTTTTCTCATTTTCTGCCACACTGGAGAACTTGGATGGCTCTGGTTCAGTTTTAAAGTGGTTTTATTCTTATTTACAGGACAGGTCTTTTAGTCGTTGGCAAGGCACAGTCATCCTCTATGAAGATGACCTGTGGGTTACCTCAGGGGTCTGTCCTTCTGTCGTTTCTGTTTTCTTTGTACATGTTACCCCTGGGGCATGCCATCCACAGACATAGTGTGAGTTTTCACTCCTATGCATATAACATGCAGTTGTACACCTCCTTTAACCCCAGTGACATTCATGAAAAAATGCTTCTGTGCTGTGTGGCACAGAATTTCCTGCAGCTGAATATGGATAAAACCGAAAAAATTATTATTGGCCCGATGTCGCTAAGCCATATACCACAATACATCTGAGCTCTTTGTCCCTAAAGGAAGGGCCAATTTTTATAAAACCTTGGTGTCACTTTTGACAACCACCTCAGCCTGAATAAGTGTGCCAATTCAGTTGTCTCATCTTGTTTTATGCAGCTTAGAAAGTTTAGTGGGATCAGCTCAGTTTTATCCAAAAAAAAAAATCTAGAGACTGTCATACATGTTTTTACTTCCTCTCATTTAAACTACTGTAACTCTATATACACGTTTGAGCCAACAAAGTCTACAAAAACTACAGCTTGGTCAGAACACAGCAGCCAGACTCCTCACCAAAACCAAACATATTTAGATTCTCTTCACTGATTACCTATTAATTTTAGAATTGATTTTAAGATGACTTTTAAGGCCCATTCTGGACTCGCACCAAAGTGAGATCTTCTGACACCTTACATGCCCGGTCATCACCTGAGGTCCTCAGCCAAGGCCCCTTGACAACTGCACCTTTGTTAATTATTAGCTTTTGATGATGAGATAGATCCCAATTACAAACTGTTCTCCTTCTTAGGAAGTCGTTCTTTGATGTCAGTACTCAGCTGAGGAAATGTTTTACTCTCCTGTTTGAGAGAGCAACAAAGTCTGCATAAGGAGGGAGGTTAGGGATGGCAGAGCAGGAAATCACATTAATGTCAGTCTACAGTTCATATCTTATTGGGGAACCTTGTCTCTGTTTTTAGGTTTACTAAAAGATCATGGATTGGGTTAAAATATGATTTTTACAGTGTGAAAGGTCACAGGGCACAAGGAACAGCTAGATTAGTTTCCATTTAAATGTCCCACAAAGTACATACATATAGTTTGGAAAAGAAAAATTTGGCTCAACTGACCTTTTAACTGCAAGCACCAGACACAATCGGTGTACAGTTTTTAATAATTAAGAAAAATCACTAGCGTTCTCAGTTGTCAAAAGAAAAATGGACATTGATGCTAGATTCAGGAGGCATTACAGGCTTCATGACAACAGATTTGAGAGGGCTCAAAATGCAAAGTGAAGTTTCGCCTTGTGTTACTCACGTTGTGCTAGAAACAAACCAATATCCACCCCTAATAGCCAACGCAGTGAGCAGGAGTCCAAGCAATAGCTGGAATAAAGTTACAGACACATTTTCAGAACTTAACATCAAATGTGAACGTCTGATTTTGCTCACTTTTCTACAAGCTTTCTTTTTTTCCTGCCTCTATATAAAAGTGAAGCTGACTCAAACAGCTCTAGCTAAGCCTCAGCTGGCATCAATTAGCTTGTCCTCTATTTCTGATTGTTGGTGGCATCAGGATGATCCCAGCTGGGTTTTTACAATGAAGCATGAAGCAAATTTTTAATGAAGTTAAAATATTTTAACTTGCATTTCAAGTTTAAATATTTTAACTTGCATTTGCAAGTTATTTGTATTGCCCAGCACAAATTCACAAACTGCGCCACAAACTGCGCCACGTCTTTGGTGTGAACACACCATTACACGGCTACAGAAGGCATCTCAGGCCTTTTAGAGGCCTTCTGCCTGTAAAGAGTCGAGACAATCAAGGCCAAAGGAAGAAGCTGCAGATGAAGAAAAAGCTGAAAGTAAGAAATATGTTACACTAAATCAAATATGAAATACATAATTGACCTGACTGACTTTATAATCAAATGATTTATAGTTAGGATGAAATTATTATTCTTCAAACAATATTAACACACACTTTAAATGATTGTTTTAGGTTTCACTAACAATGAATGACACAGATGTCTCAATGGTAAAATGTACCTTTTGGGTAGATAAATTAAATTAAGTTTAAATTCAAACTCTATATTAACTGGTACTCCTTATTTTGTATCTTCCCAGTGTTTGCACTTCATTTTACTCAATATTCACTCATTCATTCATTCAAGATTTCTCTCTTTTCTTCTTCTCTCCTTTCTTCTCTTCTCTTTCTACAATCCCTCAGCAGTAGATTCAGTTTCTTTGTTCTCTCTTTTCATTCTTCAATAGTTTTTTCTTTGCTCAGTCTTATATGCCGTCTCTCTCGCCCTCTCTCTCTGAGAGTTCAGTGCTTCTAATTAATTCCCAGTTTACAGTCATCTCTGAACACACACACATGCACACAGCCAGACTGCTAATTGAATTTTTAAGCCCCTGCTTTTCATTAGCATTTTGCCATGTAATGCATTGTGTGCTTGTTTGAGTGTTGCCCATGCGTGTCTACGTGTGTGTGTGTGTGTGTGTGTGTGTGTGTGTGTGTTTGTGTGAATGACATGCAGGTAGAACTGATTCATATTTGAATGTAATGCTTGGATGTGGGCTAATCAACCTGTATTGCACATGTGTGTTTAATGATTCAGTTCAGGTTTAGGTGAGAGTTTAAAATTCACAGTGAGCTCATTTGGTGATGAAGTACTTGAGCTGTGCTACATGTCCTGCAGTGCTGTTCACCATGACTGGAACCATCTTACCACTGCATTGGTATCAGGCAGCTAATATAACCAATGCATTTTGGGCCAGCACCAAGCACAAGCAGTGCCCTGCAATCTTTTTCTGTGCATCGATTTATATTTAACCATATCAGCTCCACTTATGCTTCCTTCACTCACGTGCCAAACAGACCATAAAATGAGCAAGTTGTCCTGTTTTTCCCCTTCTTATTTCATCTTGACTCACACTTGTGTCAGTCTCCCAGGGGGGTTTGACTACACTCAGAGTCATCTTGGTTTAGTGGGTGCTTTGGCACTGACTTGTCTCATCCTTATGCCTTGAACATGCTGCAGTATCCAGGGCAGAAAAACTTAGCCAGCAGAGAGGTGCCAAGCATCCCCATAGACTCCTATGCTAAAATGTCCAATTTACAGCCGAAATAACCATGTTTTCAGCCAGGTACAAAAAATCATTTTGGCCTCCATGGCCATTTTATGAAGTTTTCCCCTTCATAACAACTGTTCTGTGGGTGACGTTTTGTAATATCAATGTTGTTAAGACTTAAAAATAGGGGTGTGGCCACTGCAACGGGTATGTCAAAAAAAAAATTTGACACAACCTGGTTTAAAAGTCCAGATTAGGAGTTGTTATGTTACTGGAGCAGACAAAGTTTAGAAGATGGTAGGAGTGTTAACCCTGCCACCTCCCTGTGAGCACCTATCTCTCGAATTGCTCTAATGACTGAAAATGGAGCGTCACCGCAGAGATCAACAACTCAGCACAACTCAACACTCAAACTCAAAATGCTAAGCAACAGACGACCGGCTGATACGCACCACTATTACAGTGTGGGCGTTTGTTTCATCCACAAATTTCTTATGAGAGTCTGAATTTTTCTTTTTAATCAGCTAACTAAAGAAACAGATGTCAACTGAGAGTATCTGTGTTTAAGGTCCACTCAGCTTTTCAGTATAAATAAACCCGGCATTAGTCATTATGTGTAAAATGTCAAACGGCATTTGGCAACATTAAATCCAACCATAAACACCTGCTCGACTGTTTAGAAATGCATCTACACACATCTGTGATTGTACTTTGGATTAATATTTATATTTTCAGATCAATTCAAAATTGGTGCAAAAGTCTGAAGCCACCCCTGATTTCTTTCTATTTTGCTAGGAAAACGGGAAATAGGTGCAGCAATTTATTGAAACATGTGCAAATATACATGGAAATACAGAATATAAGGCATAAACAAAGTCTGTAAATATAATGAACATATATTTGAAAGTACTGCAATAAGATGATGAGATAAAATGCAAAAAAAAAAACAAAAAACAAAACCCTGCTCTAGTTCACACACCCTCCAGGACTAACCAAGTGGTTGTTGGATGTTTGCATACATCTGACTAACGTTACCAAACCAGCAAAAAACAAACGACATGAATCTGACTACTCTTGAACCAGTCTTTTTCTAGAGAAATCAATAAAGTACCCAACTCCCAGTGAGACAACGAGAAGGGCACCCTCCAAAGGTGAAAGTAACAATGAGTTAGTACATTGTTGACTGTAATCTAAATAGGAATTTCAAACAATGTCTTAAACATTACTGTTATACCTTAAAAAGTAATACTACTGCCCCAAACTAAAACTAAACCCTGGAATATAAATGTTACACTTTTACTAAGTAGTTGAATATTATTTTTTCTAATTGTTTTTAACTGTAGTAATGTTTACAGTTTACCTGTTGATAGGTGATACATTGGTTTCTTTCTAGTTAGCTGGTGAATGACAGAATATTTGATTAGTCTCACATTTTTCATTCACCCCCTCACACTTTCAGTAACCTGATATACAACGTATTACATAAAGTGTAGACTGTACAGACTGCTGGTCATGGTGATGCACTTAGCCTCTCAGCTGCTCTTTCTATTAATGTCTTCCATCAACTGTATTGATCTTAAGCCACACTCCACTTACCAAATTACATTACAGGTGAATTACTTTGGTGTTATTAAGTAAATATGAACAGTAAAATAAATGGAGAAAGCAGTATTAAGCCTGTGTGTGCATGTGTGTTGTGCTAATATAACTTTCAAGGGCAGGTGAAGGTGTTGTGGCCACATTAAACTAAATGAGGGGAACCTCTGATGCTCTTCATTCCCTTTTTCCTCTCCTATGTCTTTCCTCTTCTCTTGATTGTTTTCGTTCTTTCACTGTCACCGTTTGTTCAGGTTTTTTATGCTTAAATTTACTATTTTATTGTGCAGTGCTTTTACGCTGTATAAAATACATAAGTGGAAAACATACAGATGTTTAGTGGTTTAGGTAAAGATTGGTTATAAAGGGCAGGTTTCAGACACAACTGTAAAATTGAAAGAGAATTTTTCCAACAATGCACTTGCTCTCTTCATGTCTACAAATCCAGTGATTTATTATTCTTGATGACATGGTGTATTGACATCTTTTTCTTTTATAACCACAAACAAGTTCCACAAAAAATGACTTGTTCTTACTACATGATGTACATGATGGTTGATATCAGTGTGAAACATAACAGAAATGAGCAGCCTAAAATCATGTGGCTATACACAAGAGCCCAACCTCATAATTGCCCAGCTCTTAAATCCCACCTGATATGATTATGGTCTCAATCAGCTGACAGTCAAACAATCTGTGGTTTAATATAATTCATTAACACAACTCTGAGTCTATTTCCAGCCTCCAGACCTCATTTTAATTGTGCATAATAAAGCAAATATCACATCATTATTTGGCTCCAAAAACAGTCCGCAGACAGTTGCTGTTTAATGGCGGAAAATCATTCACAGAAAACACCAAAATGTGAGCAAAAAGAGTTGATATGAGGACATGAGTAATGTTTTTAAACTTCAGGTGAACAGAGAGGTGATAGTTCTGGGTGATATATTGACTTTTAAGAATATGTAGCTATATTTTCAAAAGAGATATAGATATAGGGTTTCACATCTTAAAACAGCAGCTTCACACAATAACACTAACTAACCACTCAAGTATTAGAAAAACAACTCCAAGTTTTGTGAGGTAAAATTACTGTTGTTGTCAGTGGAGTCTGTTAGAATGTAATGGCTTAGTCCCCAGTCACACAAGCCTAGACATCATCCGGTAACCACCGGTGGCGAGGGAAAAATGTGTTTTCTCTCACCGGTTGGTGAACCGTTCCTGGAGGTTGCTGGCAGTCGTAAGATGAAATTTGTCACAAAGATGTATACAATGCTGCACCAAAAACCTCTTTGCGATTGCTTTGATCACTAGCAGATTTCCATTAAGTAATTGCCCATAGTTTGCATGGAAGACCATGACTTGTCTGCAAACACTCACCAACTACTCCCTAAGTGGTAGTAAAATTTTAAAAAAAGTGCAACACAAACAGAGACCGTTAGCCTTCAAAGTAAAAGTTGCACCTTTTGAAACGAGTTGACTGCAGCGGTGAAGCACAGCTTTTGCTTCGAAGGCAAAGTTCTCCATGCATAGTATGGGTGCCTGCAGCAATGTGCTAGTGACCAAAGAAATCACAAGGAGGTTTTAGGTGCAGCAACCTCTTTGCAACCAGTTTCACCTAGCGTCAACCAGCAACCACTCGCAAACAGCTGGGGAAATGCACGTTTTTCCTTAGTGACTGGTGGTTGCCATATGGTCGTTGGCCGGTCTCTAGGCCTGTGTGACTGGCGCCTTAACTTCCTTGTCAGAAAGAGCTGTCTGACGGCAGGTAAAGGGGTGAAAATATTATAAATATAGTGTTGACTTAAGCCTATATTGATTCTTTCAAGTTTGTAAAATCAGTGTTGCTGCAGTAGGCCTACATAGCTTTATCCTCTGTGGCGTTCAATGCTTCTGGCTACTTGGTGGCGTCGCCTATTGCCATCTACTGCAGGTGACACACGCACTGTGGATCAAAAGCTCATACAACCTCACTTCAGAGAAACAAAACTATCTCCAACAGAGTGAAAAGACTCAGTGAAACAGCTATTATTTTAAAGATGAGAAAGAAAATGTTTCACAGTTTCCTGAAAATCCTGAATGAGAAACCAACTGCTTTTAAATATGAGCTATGAAATCACATTTTTGCATTTTAAATTCATCATTCTGTTTTAATCAATAGATAGATATTCCTCAGCCCTCGAACTGAGCAGTCTCTTACCTGCCACAGTGACCTTCGCTGTCCGGCTCACAATGCTTCCCAGTCCATCCAGCGTGGCGAGACACTGGTATTCTCCCTCATCAGGCCGGTGGTGCCGTGAGTGCATCACATTCTGCACCAGCAGTGAGCCGTTACTCAGCTGTCGCCGCCGCTCATCAACCACTGTGCTAAGCAGCACTCCGTCTTTGCGCCATGTGATGGTGGGGGGTCCCGCCACGGCGTCTGACTGTGCCTGGCAGTCTAGCTGTAGCACACCACCTCGTACCGTCACCGTGTCCTGAGGCTCCTGGGTGAAAATGAAGTCCACGAAACCTCCGAGACTAGATGAGGAGGAAGAAGATGTGGAGGCATCTGAGGCTGCAGGAAAAAGGAGATGAAGAGCAGTTAGATGGAAGCACCAAAACCATGAGGTCACCACCAGGACAAAGATCTTATCGCATCAAATAAACCCATCTGCATCCAACACAGGAGTGCTTTAAAGCATGTATGCAGTTCACCACGGTGTCCAGTATATTCAATACAAAAGATGCAATAAATAGAAACAGAAACTAATAAATTGGGTAGGTCTCTGGAAGCTAACAGCACGTTTTTATCCCCCATCATAGCCAGTTTTAGTGGTCATGGCTAATCACAAAAGTAGTCAGACAATGGAGATAAATGTGACAGAAACATCCCAGTGAATTCCACAGCATTAGCCAATCTGTATACCTCAGGTCAAATCATCCACAGCTACTGCTTTCAAATAAGTGCTATTGCCATAACACAGAACATGATAAGAGCTCATTTATCATTTCTACTCCTATAACCACTCACGCATAGCGTGACAGTAAATAGCTAATATAACTGAAGTTAACGGTACATCTTGATGTAGGCTTTTTTGTAGCTTTATTGTTCCAAAACTGAGAAACTTTCATTCCTTCTATTTTTTTCCCCCCAATCAAACCCGAACAAATAATGCCTTGCTCTGCAGGGCTTTGTTCTGTGTTCTGAAGTGGATCAATCAGGACTAGAATTCTTATGCATGTTCTTATACTTTATGTCTTTTTGCTTTCTGTTTTTATTCATATTTTTCATTAGTTTTGCCAGACGTGTCTCTTCACAGTGGAGAACATGACTCAGAGTATTAACCTCCAACCTGTAGAGCCTCACCCTGCAGGATAACTCATCACTGCTATCAAAGCTGCGCCAACCTGCTGTATTCTTTGTTTTTTATGTTTTTATACTTTCTTTAATCTCCTGAAAGGCTCTGACAGCGGCGAGCAGTCGCCTCTCCTCTTTGATGTTGAGGCTGCTTAAACGTCTTTCATCATGATCAGAGAGGCAGTTTGTTCAGTCAAAGCCGCTGTTCAGCGTCTCCGCGTTTCCTGGAAAACCTGAATGGAGGCTCAGAGCAACCTGAAGTCACATCGGTATGGCGCAGAGTCGACTCTGAAGAGCAGCAGATGTTCTTTTTTTGTGTGTTTTTGATTTAGTGGCATTCTTTTTAAATCTTCACAGCTTCACTTTCTCCTATAGAAAAACTGATCAGAGCAAAAAGAATTGGTATAAAAGTTAATCTCAGTTGGGTCTGTTCCCAACTAGGACTGAGGAAACAAATGAACAACCCTTAACACAAAAGTCTTTATCTCTAAGAATCTGAATTTCCTTTCAGCAAAGCCTCATTCTTTTGTCAACTAAGAAGACTGTCACTAAGTGTGTGTTCATTGCAAATTGTTTGGTTTCTCTTTACCTCACTATAAAAAGATGACTTATGTTGTGGATTGGCACAGTATCAATAAAACTGAACTGAATTGCAGAGAAAAGGTAAAAACAGACAAACCAGAATTTGTTTAGAAGAGCGTTATTAAGCAGAATACAGTGTGTACAAGGAGGATGGCACTAAAGCTCATCATCAGCGAATAAAACCATTTAGTTGTAAAACTTGATTGTGAAATCAGTGTAACCTACAATCAAAAAGCTTTATTTATTTATTTATTTTAATTTGTTGCTCAGCGACAACTTTGATCTGCGAGTTGAGATCTAACAGTAACTGGTATTTTCTTTAGCATTTCTGTGACCTTTCTATTTATTTTGTACTGTTATTTTTTTTCAAAACAAAAACTCCTCCAATCTAAATGAGTTTATGGTTTATTATTTTGACTGATACTGTCAGCAGGAATAGTTGGAGACACATTACTAACAAACTGTTAGCATTCACTGCTAAAAAATACACAGCTACCTCTTTTTTGATGTGATAACTCGGGTTGGGTGATATGTTAACATTTTTTGACCAACAACCAGTGATTACCAATATATTTGTGGAGGTGTGTGTGCAGCACAACCCCAATTCCCCAAGGGTACTTTATTCTAATGTACTCAATACTGGCCATACAATCCCAGGTTTCCACTGCACTACATTCACTAGAAAAACATGATGAAAATCAAGTTAATTGTTGCTCTGGCAAAACCACTTTGGGGCAATCTTAATGTTAGGTTGTATTTTATCCACCTGCTAAATAAGTATTGTTTCAGGAACTATACTATTTTACCTTTCTTACATGCATTATGGCCTTTCAGTTTTTCTATATAAAAGTTCCATTTGTGTGTTCCAGGAAACTTCATATGAAGTGGAAGAAGTGGTGAACCAAACCCTAAGTAGGCAGCAATCGACTTGGCAATATTAAAAGGTTAACAATTAAACTAAACTACTTCCACAAATGAACAATAGGTTATATTTCTATGGGATGACAGTCTCTTTCAAAATGAGGCTGGTTAGCAATGGTGACAAAGCTGTTACAAACACCATTTTCCCACATTCCTGTCTCCAAACAACACAGATCACTGACAACTATCTGGGAACCAATCTGCCACATCTGGGCCAAGATAGGGCGGCTGTGGGTCCTCAAAAAGTCTTTCTAAGGCCTTGTATTTACTAACAAAAGGCCTTAAAAGTATTAAATTGTCTTAAATTCAGTTTGGATGGGTTTTGAGTCACATCACTTCAGTAATTTTCAGCAAATGATGCTATTTGGAAAGACCAGGCTAAGACTCATGCTCCAATTAAGAAGGTGGTACCAAAAAGCTTGTTTGCCAAAAACATCACGAGAAGAAGAAGAAGAAGAAAAAGAAAAAGAAGAAGCAGAAGGCTAGCTGCAGAAATGAAAATATAAGATAGCCGATTACAGAGACAGTAACATTAACTGAACAGCAGGACTATGACCAGAAACTGTCACTACATCAGTTATATGGGAAGAGCCTTTTGTAAAAGAGCTGCAAGCTCAGCTACATCACAGGTAACTAACAGACTCTGCCCACTTCTGCTCAACTGGGGGCAAGGGTTCATGTAGGGTCCCTCACTCCTTCCAATACATCCTAGTTTCCTTCCCCACCCTTCATCCCTTGTTTGTCTCAATCTTCTTGCTTCCCCTCTCTCTTATTTCTTCTTTCTCTCCCTCTTTTCCTTCATGGTTTCCTTCTTATTGATTCCCCTTCAGTAGTCCCCCCCCCTTCTCTCTATCAGTAAATCACTATCTTGACAGCTCTATCTGTATTCACTTCCACACACACACACAAACACACACACAGTCAGTCACTTCATCAGAGTGTCCTTGTCCACGTTGTCCTGCAGTTTGATGCTATCACTGTCTGCTCAGCCTCCGTCTCTACTCTCTTCTTCTCTCTTTGCTGCCTCTCAATCACTTTATCTTCATATTTCATCTGTAACATGAAGCCGGTCTTCACTTCTTAATTCTGACCACAAACTCTTCCAGAAATATTTTTATTAAGTCTTTTTTTTTTTTTTTAAAGGATTTTGCTGTAAAAAGTGATTTTTTTTCTAACAGTGACAATCAACCTGGAAATTCTTATAGGAGAACACAGCATGCATACAGAATATGTACACGTGTACAGACCATTTTCAATAATTAATAAATTCATTACCTTGTTTAATTTGAGCTTTCCATTAAATTTGTGTTGTTCCTGTTCTCTTATAACAGTATTTTCAGGACAGGTCCTTAAAGTTGTTAAGGAATTATGAAGACGTCAAATAAAGCATCACCAAAATGTCAACAACAAATTCAGAGAAAAAAAAGGGAACATGAAGTCTTTTCTTTCTTCAGTAACTGAAAAGCAGACTGTTGTAAATTTTGGCAAAAATTCCAACAAAGTCAATAAAAAATACTGAAGCTGAATTGATTTCTTATTTTACTGATTAGTTGACAGGCAGCAATTATTACAATCAGTTAATCAGTCATTTAAATGATTTCTGAAAAGGCCAACAATTCTCCAGTTCCAGACTTTCAAATTTAATAATTTGCATATTTTAATATTTTAATTGTCTCGAGTCAATAAATGTGATGTCTTTCAGTTTTGGACTGTTTGCTGGACAAAATAAGACAATTAAATCTGAGTGGGTGCAGAGAATGTTAAGATTTTTTTTTTCTTTTTTCCTGTCATTTTCTCAGACTTGATGAACTAAATGAATAATTGTTAGTTTCAACTTGACAAAACATGAAAATTTTCCACTTCTAAGCTTGTATCTGATTTCTCTCCTCACTGATTTTATTTCCTTACACTTAAAATCTCAGTCAGCAGCAGAATCTCAAGAAAAAAAATAAGAAAAAGACTGTAGAGAGAGTGATAATGAGGAATCTTGTGAAATGACTGCAATTTAATTTCAGATAAATGTACCCTGAGCCTCGCTTCATATTGACTACAGAAGTTAAGAGTTTTTTTTAAGAATGCTCATGTTTTTCTACACAGATTTCTCAAAAGCTGAACATGCATGCTGTCAAATGGTCCATTATCTGTTTTCTGATTACGTATATCAGACAACAGGCCCCTCAGCATAGAGATATAAGAGATCTCCCTCCTATACTGGAGCAGGCCAGGCTTTTTGTGGTCATTTTGGGTGTCTGTGATTATTTTGTGTCTCCTTGTCATAATTTTGGCTATTCCCCTGTTTGATTTCTTTCCCATTGTTGTGGATTTGCAATTCTTTTTGGTCATTTTGCATTCGCTTGTAGCTGTTTTGGGGGTCTCTGTGGTCATTTTGTGTCTGTTTTTTTTGCATTTTTTTGTCTCTCTATGTGTTTTTTTGGGTCTCTTTATGATTGATTTGTGTCTCTTCGCATTGGATTAGTTTCTCTTTTGGGGACTTGTGGCTTCTGTTTGTGGTCCCTTTGTTTTTTCTTTGATGTGATTTCACATTTCTTTGCAGTTGCTTGTTGTGCCTCTCCATGAAAATTGATGACAGTCACTCTACAGTAAACAGGGGCTCAGGCTCAGAGGCCTGCTGTCGTCCTTTATCCCCTGTATTCCATAAAGAAAGCAGCATTTCACCCAGGTGAGATTAGGCAAGCAGAAGTGATGATGATACAAACTTGCAGTTCAACAGCTGAGATGCTGTGTGTTTCTTTAGTTTAATCTTGATAAGAGAAAAATGAGCGAAATATAATATAAAATATAAATAAATCATGTAGGTTTTGGTTGCTCATCCAATTTCAGATGTTCTGAACCTCCTCCTGCAAGAAAGTACAAGGCATTATACATCTTATGTAATTTACAATATTTTTAGCATTTATATGATTCTGAGGAACACGGTCAATGATCCAACCAACATAGAAGCATAGTAAACCTGATCTATAGCAATCCCAAAGGATCATAAGACCCTAAAATGTGATGACCTGAATGAGAGGGAACATAAACACTGGCAGTAGCATGATGCTCCTGTAATTGACACACAGCAGTAGAAAAAAAATATCCAATAGTTACCAGGACCTTACAAGACCAAACTCTAATGCAAATAATTCAGACCTGGTCCAGATCACATCTTTGTTACCAGGAACAGAAAAGCCCTGTGAAGACCTCTACAGAAGACTCTGTGCTAGCCAGTTTTGTCACAGAGGTAGAGAAGTGGAAGGAGGAGACTCCAGGAGTTTAAATGATAAGATGAGAGTCGGTGACAGCAAGGTGGACAACAGCCAAGACTATCTAGCCAAGACTATCTGAACACACATACACATTCTCACAGTGGCTGACACCGTGGGTTAGTGTCTGGAAAAAAAAAAAAAAGACTGCATTACGACTCTGGACAGCATCCAAAAACTGTGTGCGTGTTTGAAGTCTCTGCCAGCTGCTCCCTGCCAGCAGAGAATCAGCTTGACTGAAAGAAGGAAGCAGGAAGGAAGCAGAAAGGAAGGAAAAAGATGTCCAAAAAACCGAAAACCCTCTTTCTGTCAGACAAACGATGAAACCATCAGACAGCAGCAACATATCAGGAAATAAATCACACTGACAGTAAGCTAAATAAAAACAACTAATGTAAACCTCAAAAAGCTGACAGATCTAAAAAATAAAGGAAATCAGTCACCATAAAAGAATTTAAAAGTTAAATGTTTGCAAAATTTTAATATTTGACAGTGAAAGTACCTTTTAACTCAACTTAGACCTTTAAGTTAATGACTTAGTTTTATACAAACAATGTCCTTACTTAATTTAAATTAGCATGATTAATTTAATTTATGATAGGTGTTTACATATATTGAATTATCTGTACTTTTTGCCCACACACTGAGGAGTAAAGTTGTGTATACTTGTTCCATTTAATTTTTTAAGTACTCCAACAGCAATGGAGAGCACAAAGACTCATGGCACTGTTAATGCTTAACGTCAAATCTTTAATTTTGTTGTGTTGTGATCAATATTTCAGCTATGTTGTATATACAGGCTTTGTGTGATGTGGTTTCCAGAGTTTGTGTGACTGAGAATGTAGCAAAGGTTTAGATATCACATCTGATGATATCAACACACTACTGAGACTCCCTTAGTGATTAAGGTCAGTTCTCAAGGTTGTTGAGTTGTTAAGAAAACATGTTTTTGTGTCTGTGCGATGTATGGGGCACAGGGATCTGAGATCTGTCTCTTAACACATACTGTATATAAAATTGTGTATAAGAACTTCCTATAAGAATTTCATTAAGGTTTTAACTTAAAATTAATTAGAGATGTTCTATATTTATACTACAGCTCTGGAAAAAATTAAGAGACCACTGCAAATCTTTCAGAAATCAGCATCTCTACATATATGACAGTCATTCCATTCCAGTGTCTCTTGAATTCCAACACAAGCACACCTGTTTCTACCTAATAAAGTACTGATGAGGTGATCACCTGAACCAAATCTTATTTAACAAGGAAAAATATAAAAACCATTGCTGTGGTCATCACTATCCTCTTGCAATAGGACCAACTGGATGGCAAAAACAGTGCTAGTAGTACATCAAAAGTAACTGGAATAAATAAAATAACTATTGACCATGCCAAAAGAAATGAAAAGAAAAGTTTAGTGTGAGGAAAAGAAGGGTTCAATTCTGGCTTTACTGGCAGAGGGATACAGTGAGCATCGGGTTGCTTCCATCCTTAAAATTTCTAAGACGGCGGTTCATAAGAACAAGGTCAAGCAGCAGACATTGAGAACAACAAAGCTACAGTCTGGCAGAGGCCGAAAACGACTCTCCACT
>VUQI01025507.1:0-14011 GCA_015106735.1 Paratilapia polleni | reverse complement strand
GGCACACTATGGGAGAGAGACAGAGTTAATAATAACTAATGATTAAATGCAAGTGGCGTATAAACACATGGAGAGTGAAAGGAAGTGAGGAAGAGGAAGTGCTCAGTGCATCATGGGAAGCCCCCAGCAGCCTAGGCCTATTGCAGCATAACTAAGGGATGGTTCAGGGTCACCTGATCCAGCCCTAACTATAAACTCTATCAAAAAGGAAGGTTTTAAGCCTAATCTTAAAAGTAGAGAGGGTGTCTGTCTCCCGAATCCAAACTGGAAGCTGGCTCCATAGGAGAGGGGCCTGAAAGCTGAAGGCTCTGCCTCCCATTCAACTCTTTAAGAAATTTTTTTGAGTTGTTGTGAACTCAGAATTCTTTTTGGTTTTAGAATGGTTTATATTTGAATTTTGTTCCTTGTTTCTTTTGTATATAGGTTGTAACTGTTTATATTCTTCATCTCTCCAGTGATTCTTGTATATATTTAGTTCCTTGTATCTTGGAGTTTTGAAACTTTATTTATTTCCTGATGGTTTATTTCCTAGCCTTGTTAGTTTAGTCTTCTGTTGTTAGTTTTAGTTACTGATATATCCTTTAGTTTGTTCCCTTTGTGTTCCTCCTTTTGTCTCATCTTTGTTTGTCTTTCAGTGTTCCCCTGCCCCTGTCCTTCCTGTGTCAAGTTATCTCTTCTGTCTATCTAGTTGTGTCTTACTTCCTGTTTTACTTTGGTAGCTGTTGTTCTCTGTGCCATGTCTTTAGTTTAACTTCCCCTTTCTCATTATGTTAACTGTCTCCAGCTGTGTCCCCACCTGTTACCTCTCCCCTCATTACCTCTTGTGTGTGCATATATTGCCTCAGTTCTCTCTTGTCCTTTGTCATGCTGTCCTTCTTTGCTCTGTGCTTTGTTGCTCTGTGTTTGCTGAAGACTATATTCCTAGTGATTTTGAGTATTTGGATTCCTGGCTATGTTTTGATAAATGTTTTGGGATTTCTGGACTTTGTTTATTTTCTTAGAGTTTACAGCATTAAAAGCTGATTTTGAGTTTAATTCATGTGTCTTGCATCCTGCATTTGGGTACGCTTTTGACTGGTTATACAGCGGAACTATGACAACTCTAAAATGTCCATAAAGATAAAAGCTTATCATCACAGCAAAGTAAATGGTTAACAAGCTGATTAAAACAAACAGAAGTGAAAGAAAGATGTTTTGTAGTTTCACCTCGAAGGATAAATATCTCCCTTAATGCAAGTCATTAACACCATCAATACATGTTGACTGCTGATTTTTGTGCTTGTAAGTTAAAGAATGTGGTCTGCACATGTCAAATTTAATCTGTTTGACACATCATGTTGTTTCGCAGATTTAATCTTTCTGACAGGAATGAAAAAAATGAAATTATCTCACCACACACACACCCCCTCCATAAATTTCCACCTTATCTTGGTGGAAGAGTTTGTATGATTGATCAATCGAGCATGTTGTAGGGGAAGATTTACCACTAGTAGGGTCTCCGAGGGCAAATTGGTCCTGGATGAAGGGCCAAACTAAGAACACTTCAGAATACCCCTATGAAGGTTAGGAGAGCAAGGCAATAAGATAACCTGCCCAGGACAGGGTTACCGGGCCCACATCCTGGTGATCCTGGTGCCAGGCCCAGAAGAGGAGCTCGAGGGTGAACGCCTAGTTGCCGGGCCTTTGCCCATGAGGCTCAGCCGGGCCCAGCCCAAAAGGGCACTATATGGTCCTGCCCTCCTGTGGATGGGAGATCCACAGGAGAGGTCATAGTAGTTCAGTGCTATGTGGATTCAGCAGTGATCAGGGGATTCTCTGACTCTGTACCACTCTGGAGTTGTTGAGAGGTAGTGGGCAGAGATGGGCATACTTGTATCCCCCCCTGCTCAGTGCCTGTACATTGGAGTTTTCCCTGGTGGACAAGAGGGTTGCTTCAGGTCGGGGACTGACTATTGTTTATGCTTATGCACCAAACAACAGCTCAGTGTACCTGGCCTTCTGTTCAAGCATAACGATGTTCATAAGTGCACGTGGCACCATGACACCCTAGCTCACAGGTCAATGAACAATTCTGTAATCATGTCATCAGATCTGCGGCCGTATGTCTTTAGACATTCAGGTGAAGAGAAGAGTGGAGCTATCAGTTGATTACCACCAGGTGGTGACTTAGATCAGATGGTGGGGGAGGATGCTAGCCAGGCCTGGCATGATCAAAAATATAGTGAGGGTGCATTGGGAGCATCTGGCAAGGGCCCCAGTTCAGGAGATCAATTCCCAGAACTGTAGAACTTCAACAGTATTCCAGGGAGAAAGGTTGGGGACACTGAGTCTGAGTTTACCATGTTTCACACCTCCACTGCCGAAGAGGCTGTACTGAGGTGTGGCTGTAAGGTGGTCCTTTCTAACTTGGTTAGCTTATGGAACTCCTGAGGCAGTGGACAGGTACTGGCAGGCCAAGCAGAGTGGGCCTCTGGCAGTTCAGTGAGGTCATGGAGCAACACTTTCACTCAGCCTCAAAATGATTCTGGCAAATTGTCGGGCAACTCAAGAGGTGGGGACGCTGTGCTCTGCTCACACTGTATGAGGTGGGGATCATGCTGAATTCAACTGTGAACATAGTCAAGTGGTGAAAGAAATACTTTGAAGATCTTGTTATTTCACTGACACAGCTTCCATAGAGGAAGCAGAGTCTGGGGATGAAGTGGACGACTTGCCCATCAGTGGGGGTGAAGTCACTGAAATCGTTAAACAACTCATCGGTGGCAGGGCAGCTGGGCTAGTTGAGGTTCTTCTGAGTTCCTCAAGGCTCTGGATGTTGTGGAGCTGTCCTGCTTGACACACCTCTGCAGCATTGCTTGGACATCTGGGAAGGTGCCTCTGGATTAGCAGACTGGGCTAATGGTTCCCCTTTTTAAGAAATGGGACCGGAGGGTGTGCTCCACCTTCAGGGGGATCACATTCCTAAGCCTCTCTGGGAAGGTCTACACCAGGGCTGGAGAGGAGAGTCAGTCTGTTAGTTGAACCTTGGATTCAGGGGGAACAATGTGGTTTTTATCCTGTCAATGAACACTGAACCAGCTCTTTATCCTCTTGAGGGTATTAGAGGGTGTGTGGGAGTTTACCAAACCAGTCTACATGTGTTTTGTGGACTACAATTTCTGGGTGGGGTGGGGGTGCTTTGGAACTATTCAACCCTTTGTTGTGAGCCATGAAGAACTATATTGAGCGTTTGGGCTGCATTGTTGGCAATAAGTCAGACTTGTTCTTGGTGGGTGTTGGACTCTGTCAGGGCTGCCCTTTGGCACCTGTTCTGTTCATAATTTTTATGGACAGAATGCAGGTGGTGCAGCCACGGGGTGGAGGGTTCAGTGGCCTCAGGATCTCATCTCTGCTTTTTGCATATGATGTGGTTTGTTGGCTTCACCAAAAGATGACCTCCAGCTTGCATCGGGGCAGTTTGCAGTTGAGCACGAAGAAGCAGGAATGAGAGTTAGCACTCCCAAGTCTGAGGCCATGGTTCTCAGCTGTAAAAGGATGCAGTGCCCACTTCAGGTGGTGGAGGAGTTGTTGCCCCAAGTGGAGGACTTCAAATATCTTGTCTTGCGCATAAGGGAGGGGAGAGTGGAGCGGGAGATTAACAGACAAATTGGTCCAGTATTGGCAGTGATGTGGATCTACGTTCCTACACCTATGGCCACAAACTCAGGGCAGTGACTGAAAGAATAAGACAAGTGGCAGAAATGATTTTCCTCCATAGGGTGCCTGGGCTCAGCCTTAGAGGTAGGGTGAGGAGCTTGATCATTCAGGAGGTGTGCTGAATAGAGCCGCTACTCCTCCACATTGAAAGGAGCCAGTTGAGGGCATCAGAGCAGAATGGCTCCTGGGACCCTCCTAGATGAGGTGTTTTGGGCATGTCCAACTGGGAGCTGACCCTGGGGCAGAACCAGGACATGCTGGAGAAATTGTAACATCTCTAGGCTGGCTTAGGAATGTCTTGGTGTCCCCCCAGAATAGCTGGAGGAGGTGGCTGGGGAGAGAGAGGTCTGGGCATCTCTGTTTACACTGCTGGCTCTGACCTGGACCCAGATGAGTGGCAGAAAATAGATGGATGGATGGCTGGACGGATAGATGGACAGATGGATGAAAACACACCCATATTAAATTTTACTTTATGTCATAAGCAGCAATTTGATTTATTGAATATGTGTGATTTATGGTTCATTTACTGAAAACTTTTTTCTTCAATTTTTGGGCTGTTATTTCACATGACAAAAAATTATTTACTTTTACTATAACTGTGTGTATCTCAGTGCCTACTCTCAGCTTATGTCAACTGCAACACCTTGAACTGTGAGTGTATTTGCAATTCTGTGATTTACACTGACAGTTTCCCTAATCTGTATGTAATCTGTATGATGGACCTGGAAAGGAATTCACTCTTTGAGAGCAACAGTTGCTTTTCTTCATTATTACCCTCATGAGGGATGCATTCCAGTGTGTGTGTGTGCATGTGTGTTTGTGTGGTGGTGGTGCATGATACTAGTTTGACAGAGACTTTCATTGGTTGACATGACTCAAATGCATTACCAGAAATTAGCACATTTTGATTTAGTGGTTAATGCATTTCATTGCCTTTAAACTATTACAACTATTAAAACTTGATAATGAGTCCTTGACTCTGGCAACATTGTCTGTGCCTCTTACAATCAACTCTAAGTCAACAGTTCTTCTTAGAACCACTGAGAGGCAGTGTGGTACTCTTTGTCACGTTAAAGTGCTTTCCAAAACAAAGTCTGTCAAAGTGAAGTAAGAGGATATTTTGGGAAAAGTGCATTGCTTTTTGGACAGCAAAGAGGCTCCAACAAAACAGAGGGCTTACATTATTTGACCACTGATGGAAAAACAGTTTGCAAACTGCTACTTGTTTCTCTGACGTTTCAGAGATGAGGTTTACGTATCCAAAAATGATTTTCTTTCTGCAAATAGTTTATTGCTCATCTGGAAATTTGGTCCAAGAAGAATAATTAATGGCCCCTGTGCAGTTGTTAGGTAACATGGTTGCCTCATGTCTCTGACATGAGGAAGGACTCACAGAGGTGTGACCTTTGGTTTCTGGTCTCAGAGCCAGACTGTTAAATATTTATCTTGGATGGCAGAGCTTAGCTGCTTCTGAACTCAGGAATCTGCCAGATGAAACCCTCAAGAACTTAACAGAAGCTTAATATTTGTCCAGAAATACAGCTGATCTATATGATTACACTGTGAACTTAAAAAAGAAAAAGGCTTTGATGCATGCAGGCTTTGGTTTTCTCATACTGGGTGGATACATAGGGCTGGTACTGCAACAGAACAAGGAAAAACTGACACTTATCTTGGGCTAGTGTTTGTGTATTAGACTGAGGTAAGTGTTTACATGTATGGGGTTGTTAGCAGGTATGAGTTAATGTAAGCGAAAAAAAAACTTTCCTGGATGTACAGATGAGCCTTGCAAAGGCACAGGTGAGCAAGTCAACTGAGCTATCTGGATGTCATAGAGAGCACTGCTGTCTTTTGTGCTTGATATGAATGTGACAGACATACACTGAAAGACCTAAGACAGTGAATAGACCACACTATTATAATACTCAGGCCTATTTATTGAGATGACTATAGAAATCATCTTTCTTGGCATGTACTGTAAAACACCGGAAGGCGGTTTCACTGCGCCTGTGCCTGTATGGGAATTTCTATTATTTCCAGCTGTGGATGGAAACTATTACCGAGCGCCTTCTCCCTGATGAGTGTTAAAGAGCATGCTCACACAAACATGAGAAACATACACACACATATGCACACGCCTATGGACACCCACTCAAACATTCAGACTGAGGCTGAATCATTCACAGAAGATAAAAGACACCCTGTTGGCTTTACAAAGAGAAAGAGGGAGGGAGAGTTTGAGAGAAAGAGCAGCAGTAGTACCCTCCTTCTTTTTTCATTCACTTCCTCTCTCTCCTTCTGTGCTGAAGGGACTTCACTGCTCAGCTTGCACTTGCCTGTAAGTACTGTACAACTTGTGCCTCTGCTTCTCAATGTGACTAGCGCAAAGGTTAGAATCACTAGGAAGTAAATATTCACAAAAGAGAACAAAGTTTTTCTAGCCTCTGTCAGTTTTGATTTAAATTTTGAGAGGGATTTACTCTAACACAGATTTGATATTTGCTTCTACTCTTCATTACTCAATTCATCACTGGCACTGTGACAAAAAACATAAGACTTTTTTGTCACTACTCTGTTACTGCTGTGACATTTTTTTTTTGTGTGTTTTTGTTCAGAATGTTGTTAAGCAACTGTCTGTGGTTCAGGAGATGGTTATCATCTGACCTCTATCCTCAAACTGCCTCCTATGGTGGCTTCACAAAACCTATGAGGATTTATCTCTATACAAGAGATGTTTACAGTGTGACCCAGAGGTCTGGGACATGTACAGCTCAGAAAAATGTTGTTTACTGCTAAAATAAACCCTGATGTGATTTTGTTTATTCTCAGTGACATTCCACATGCTCTACCTCAGAGCACAACCTGTGGTATGAATGACACACACAGTTCTGCATGATGGCCATAAGTCCTTATCAGTCTTCCATCATGATGGCAATGTTTTTTTAACCTTTCAACTCATCTGTCTTCACATCCTTCATTTGATTATAATGTTATCTGTTGCTTTTTACAGACATGCTGTCTGCTGTCTCCTTAGAGGACAGAGAGGCTGCTGCTTTGAAAAAAAAAAAAAAAAAAAGCACTGGGCTATAGCCACCAATTATTTTACTTTTTCCAAATATAACTGCCTTATGTCATGGTTTATTCACTTCCTGGAATCTTGAGCTGTCATCCTTTAGATGAGCTTGTGTAGTAACACAATGGCAGTAAAGGTCTGCTGGAATCCATCAGTAACAATGAAGTGCTGAAGCAAAAGATCTTCTGCCTTCCTTCCTATGCTGATTATCTGTGTAAGCAAAAAATGGAGCTGAAAATGAGGAAAGATTGTTTTTGTTTAGCAAAGAGAGTAAGACAACTTGAACAAAGATTTGAACTCAGAGAGGTGCTCAATCCCCAAACCTGTTTTAGCCTCTTGCGTGATTACCTCATTTAGGTGCAGAGTGACAAAGTACCAGATGTGGTCACAGCAGGGTTAAAGTCTGTGCCAGCAGGACACAGATTATGAAGGAAGCCTCCTCTAGAAAGCCCTGCACTGCCCAGCTTGCCCGTTTAGGTTCAGCAGCTCAACTGTTTGGCAAAAACAAGCCTGTGAGGCATACAGGCTCAGTAAATGGATATCTGCACCGAGCTTTGCTGTACCAAGCCAAACCGCTGAATTATTAAAAGAGCTGAGTGCTTCGATTTCAAGTTGAAACTGGCGAGCACATGCACAGAAACATGCACTGTTAAACAAATTGACAGACCACTGAGTAGGCCCTACTAAATGTCCTTCTTTGTCCCGCTGGCCTTCAGTTTATTGCCAGAATACAACATGGATATGAAAGTGGATTGCATTTGTCAGCAGGTGATTGGATCACTCACCTGCAACATGGACCTTGTAACTCATTCTACCTGGTGCATAATCTGTGCCAAAGCAAGCCTGCCAGCACACTTAATTTCAGGTTTTACACTATTTGTCTTTTTTGGCAAGAACTGTGGACAAACTGGAAATCCTGGTTTTATTTGGGCAAGAATTGTGTGCATGAAAGGCAGCAGGATTTAAGAATGTGTTCGTTCCTTTTCAACTGATCTCCTTCTAATTTGCCTTTAAAAGGGCAAAACATCTTTCGGTCTCTCGTTTTTCCTTGTATCTTAACATCCAAAAAGTATTGCTATTGTGTGTGATCATGGGAGAAAAGTCAGCAGGACTTGTACTGTCAGTGGTTGCCTATGTGGAGTAATGACTTTGAAACACTTTCAGAGCTACAGGAACAGAAAGGGCTCTTATTCTCCCTTCATGCCTTTGGCTAGCCAGAGACCTGGACTTTGTACACTCACACACACACACATACACACACAAACTCATATAAAGACGCACACACAAAAGGAGAGGAAGGCATAGAGGAGATAAAGTTAGGAGGGGACATGATGGAGTCACTGGGTAGTGTCTGGGAGGTGGAGGTGATGAACTATTTGGGTTCCCCTTTGGTTAACCCCGTGCTGTGAAATATCACCTTATCACAACAATAGAGCTGCTTCACTGAAGGAGGTGCCCCGAACTGACAAGCCAAGTGCGGGGGTGCCTTTTGAACAGGGGGGTTGAAATGGGTTGCTATGGTGATGCCTGTCAACCGGAGAAGTCTTCCGTGGAGGCAGGCAGAGCGAGGGCTGGAAGAGAGAGAGAGAGAGAGAGAGAGAGAGAGAGAGAGAGAGAGAGATTGTGTGTCCTGGCTGGTTTCAAGAGTCAGAGAGAGAAAGTGGAGGGAAGGTCTGCAGTGTGGTTTTCATGCACAACTCAGGCAGACAGAAAAAGGTGTGAGTAGGTAAGTACACCAAATGGGTGCACAAATATAAAAAAAACAAAACAAGGATTGATGTTAAGTATTGTGGCTGTGTGGAAACATGTGTACGTTTTAAAATTGTGTTCTGTTTAAGGTTGAGTAGCCTGTCTGACTGCTTAGGGATTACACTCTGCTCCACAGGATTAATGCCGCAGGTTTACAAAGTCTTTGCAATGTGTCTTAAAACAAGTTAACTCATGTAGTTTGTGTTGAAGCAGACACCAAGAGTTGACTGAAAGAGTTTTTGAGCAAGTGGAGGAGAGAGCAGCTGGAGTTACAGCTGGAGCACCTAGAGAGAGTGAGGCAGAGAAAGAGAGAGAGAGAGAGAGAGAGAGAGAGAGAGAGAGATGGCATTGTGGGTAATGTTTCCTAACATGTCATCCCTCATTGCTTTGCCCAGTGGGTAAGTGTACACTGGCAACTGCCAGGTGAGCTCAAAGGAAATAATTAGTTCTGTCAGAATACTTTCCCATCCTGCAGCAGATATCAGGCCTAATGGCCCCAGGACTGTCCAGGCGTCACTGGAGGCCCTCTTCACTGTCGGGGTAATTTCCACAGCTGGCTTTGACTCCCTTTGTGATATTACTGTGGGTCTAGCTGCCAGCACTCATATCCACAGGCTGCACTCAGCTTTGAAGATGCAAAATGACAGGCATGAGGATTTGTGACATTTTTCTGTAGTTACTGTGCTCTGAGCTGTGCATTTTCTCATGCTTTGTCTGGCATATTGTACACACACTCAAATAAGGAATTATGTTAAATGATGTGAAGTGTGCTTTTTTGTAAGAGCAAATCTGATAAAACAGAACTACTTGGGCTCTTCCTGGAGAGGGAGGCTGTGATTTACTGCCCTCGAGCCTCTCCTGGGAACACATCGCCTCTCCATTGACAAGAAGTACACAGACTCCTTCTGCTGCTCAGACTGGAGGAGCACCATACAAGGAGGTGAAATACTTCCCTCCTGATAAATGTGTGTATCCCCCAATAACTGCATATCATAAACCTGAGGCTGCAGGACCTTGTATGGGCTGCATCTGCACGTCTGCAAAGTTGCAGGCGGGCAGCAATGTTGTGTGATCAACCTCACAGAACTGACCTCTCACATAGCTTCAGAGTGACTCATTTTATGTGTTTAGAAATAAATGCCTGTTTTATTTACTCGACAAATGTGCTTGTAATTACCATCTCACCACTTTTTAAAGCAGCATGTCTTTGGTTTTACAGGCCTCTTATGTAACTTATTGGGCAGCAGTAACATTGTGATAAGACTTTACCCTTCAGAGCAGGTTAAAATAATATCCACACTTTTTGAGGGTTTTACAATATTTTGGTATTTTGGTTGGTTTTCTTCATGAACTTTTAACAACTTTTAGAGCTTTTAACTCTTTGCAGCACTTCACTCTTGAGTCAGTAGTCCATCCTTCTTGATTTGCAAAAAAATCACGATTCCCCCTCTGACCACAAATCACAGCTTTTCCAGTAGTGATCACACAAGTTCATGGGTCAACACTGTGGCAGTTTTTTATTAGAGTATGTGTGGCCACCTTGACAGCCTTGTTCTCAGTGGGAACAATGCAAGATGCTCTCTCTCTCTGTGGTGGACATGGAGGTCAGCATGTCTTCTCAGAAAGACCTTGTTGCAGCTTTCTATGGAACACAGATAAATTTAGGAAATTATAACTTCTTGTCGTTAGCTGACCTTTCTGTGGTAATGAATGAGAGCTGTGTGATGAATGGAGTGGATTTATCATATCAAAAAAATTTTAAGGTTGGTCTTTTTTCTACAATACTGTTACTTTTGCAGTAATGTTATTAACAGCTGTGGAAACCTCCTTTTGTGATTCACAAGAATCACAGGGGTGTGGTAAAGTTCACTGACCTTGTAGCTGCTGAGTAGGTCTGATCTGGCTCAACAACTTCTTATAATAGCTTGGTTTCTCATCAACTCCCTTTGGATTAAAAGTAGAAGTAATCTTACAGCTTCAGTAAAATAACTTTGTAAGTAAATTCTAACACAAATGTTTAATTTGATATCATTGGCCGATCTGAGCTGACCTCTGTTTTTTGTGTTGGTATATGGACTTGAATATTTGGCTTAATTCTTTGGGAGACCGGATGAGATTCCTTGGGACAGATTCAGAGAATTTCATACTAAAATCCCCTGATTCCCATTCAGCCTGTCCTCAGTTAACCTCTTCTTTACTGAATGTAAAGCAAGAGAAGATAAGAAGCATTTTCAGGAAGCTGGAAGCATAAAATCCTGGTGTTGTGAAATCATGTCTAAAGCAGGCCATCCTCCTTTTCATCTGAAGTGCACATGGGCCTTTTATGGGTCTGTTTTTCTTCCATCCACAGTCTGATCCAGTGGTGATAATGGACCTCTCACCTAGCAGGGGGTTTCACTTATAAATATGTCTGCTGCAGCATTCACATGTTTAACAAAGACAGAATCATAGGGCTTCGACACCACCAATTCCAAGTACTGTGTTTGAAAGCTTGCAACTGCTGTCTGTGTTGAGTCTCAGTAATTACATAAGAATGCACTGGGCATTCAGATTAAATGTAAGAAGAGCCAGACATCTGAACAGCGGTTTTCTTGCTACATATCAACACAGAGTTTTCCTTATTAGGTAGGATTGTGTTTGGTCCTGTCAAAAAGGGAATGCATGTGGTGCTGGAGAATTTCTGGGTTGGATTTTGCTCCCCAGAGAAATGAGAGTCACTATTATGACATGAGCTTAGTCATCAGGAAGCTACTTCGATGAAGTAGGGTATTTCAGCTCTTAGGCTTCTGAGCAGAGGGAGACACAATGTCAACCACTCCTTGTTACAGGGAACATATTATGCTTATTTCCAACTCCATGTTTTTATTTTTGGGCTCTACTAGAATAGCTTTGCTTGATTCCCTGTTCAAAATAATCCATATTTATCTTACACTGGGCACTTCAGTTCACCCACTGACCTAAATACACCTTTTTAGCTCCCCTCCCTTCAAGGCCACCTTGAAAGAGGTTTGAACTGCAGGTGGATAGGGCTGCTGTACTTACAGCCAGAGGTATGTGCTTGAGTTGACCATATTAAGGATAGCCACTCTCATTCACACAGATCAAGAGTTGAAAAGATTGTATGGGACCCTCATTTTTAGTGCAGTCTGAAGCCTGGACTTTTGGCAAACAGGGACTATTTGTACATACACCGACCTCATTATTAGAAAATCTTGCTGTGTTTTTATGACAGAAAATAAGGCAGAGCACAATAGGTACAATGTTATATCTTCTGAAACTTTGGAGGCAGCTTCTTTTTTGAGGCATTTGGAGGCTGGGAAGGTCTATTGAGAAATGATGCTGAGTTGCCTTATGGAGAATGTAGGAGAATAAAATTCAGGATATTGATCTCTTATGGAATTTTATGGAGGTGTGACACTCCCTATTTGACTCTGCATTGATCGGTATTTCCACAGAGATAAGACATATGACGAAAGGCAGCTGTCATGGACTAGTTTCTGTTGAAATTCGAATGACAGGAAAATTAGCTTCTTTGCTTCCTCTTCACCAGTTCTGCTGAAAACTGCTAATGTATTATTCATCAGTGGCATGACCCTTTAAAGTGAGTGCCTTTAAAGGGTCAGGGAGACCAGGTGTAAGCACAGACCAGCGTGTCAAATACACTGTAAATGAGATTTCTATTATTTGTACATGGAGCTCATTTGCAGTGTTTCCTGTTGCTGGATGGATAATCATTTTGTTGTGATTGCTTTGGGCGACGATAGGTCATCTGTCATGCTTGAGCATTAATGGTACTGTTGTAGACACAATTCTCCGGTTCCCATCTATTTCGTGTTATGTAACTGGGGTAATTGGGGGACGATGGCTCAGATGAGTGACATTGTTGTCCGGGAAAATGGAACATTGATTCTATCAGAGCACGGACTCTGTGCTGTCTCTTAGCCTTGTGCACAGAGACGCAGACTACTCATATTTCTTGGTTTTAACCACAATGATTATAGACTCTAATGTTCAGCTGCAAATGCCACATGGGAAACTCATTAGTGCAAATTGTGTAGCTTTCAGTCTGTAGTAGTGTGGTCCACGCTTGGTCATGACTTTCTTGCCAAGCTACAAAGACATAGATTTTGACAGTGAACAATCCTTGTATTAAATGTACTGTTTGCTTCAACAGTTACTACCATCTGTGGTTGTGTGTGTGGGTGGGTGGGTGTTTTCTTTTTCAAGCTAAGACTACCTTTGCAATGGTTTGGGTTGCAGGGATTTCGTGCTGTGTAGAGAGGCTGTGGTTTCCATACATACACTAAACGGACCATTTAGTCTCTATAGGTGTCTGCCTCATTCAGGAGCAGAAATGGCCTCCCTCTCATTGTCATCTTGACTTTGATGTTGAAATAGCCGGGATATTCTGTTAGTCTGAGGTGCAGTTGATTAGGAAGTAGGCGCTGGCCTTCTCCCACCATCTAGTTGCTTCAAGTCCAGCTTATTACAACACTGTGTGACTGGGAAGACTGAGGCAGACATGTGAGTCACACCCATTGTTTTTGGGTGGGTTTTTTTCCTTGGTAGCATGGAAAAGTGCGTGACGCTCATTTTCCCTCTTTGGAAAACTAGTGGGATTGAATAATGGAACAGCTGTGGAGTCTGCCTTGATGTAAAATGTGAATTTATGGCAGGGGGGCTTTGTGCTACCCCACACGAGTAATGACTAAAAGGGAGACCATTCAGGGGGCACCACTGAGAATAAAAATGTAAACAATAATATCCTTAGATCTGTAGATTATCACAGACACTGATGGGGTACTTCCAATAAAAACAAAAAAGATATGCAACCCTGAAAGTCCTACCAGCTGGCTCCTCTGAAAAAGAGAGCTTCAAATCAAAAGAGCTTGACCCCGTGGTATAATTCAGAAGTGCGTGCCTTAAAGCAGATAACTCGTAAGCTGGAGAAGAAATGGCGTTGCACTCATTTAGAAGGCGCTCGTCTGGCCTGGAAAAATAGTTTGTTGCTGTATAAGAAAGCCCTTCGTAAAGCTAGGACATCTTACTATTCCTCACTAATCGAGGAAAACAAGAACAACCCCAGGTTTCTTTTCAGCACTGTAGCCAGGCTGACAAAGAGTCAGAGCTCTGTTGAACCAAACATTCCTTTAACTCTGACTAGTAATGACTTCATGAATTTCTTTACAAATAAAATTTTAACCATTAGAGAAAAAATTATTCACAGCTGTCCCACAGATGTATTGTTATCTACTGCAACTTTTAAAAATACAGATTCTTATTTAGACTCTTTTCTCTCCGATCTTTCTGAGTTAACTTCAATAATTATTTCCTCTAAACCATCAACGTGTCTATTGGACACCATCCCTACAAGACTGCTCAAAGAAGTCCTACCATTAATTAATGCTTCAATCTTAAATATACTCAATCTATCTTTATTAACGGGCTACGTACCACAGGCCTTTAAGACAGCAGTAATTAAACCATTAC
>VUQI01025506.1:0-20406 GCA_015106735.1 Paratilapia polleni | reverse complement strand
GGAATGTGATCAAGAGGAAGATGGATGGTCACAAGCCATCAAACAAAGCTGAGCTGCTTGAATTCTTGCACCAGGAATGGCATAAAGTCACCCAACAGCAATGTGAAAGACTGGTGGAGAGCATGCCAAGACATATGAAAGCTGTGATTGCAAATCAGGGTTATTCCACCAAATATTGATTTCTGAACACTTCCTAAGTTAAAACATTAATAATGTGTTGTTTAAAAATGAATATGAAGTTGTTTTTTTTGCATTATTTGAGGTCTGAAAACACTGGACCTTTTTTGGTATTTTGACCATTTTTCATTTTCTACAAATAAATGCTCTAAATGAAAATATCTGTATTTGGAATTTGGGGGTTATGTTGTCAGTAGTTTATAGAATAAAACAAAAATGTTCATTTTACTCAAACATATACCTATAAATAGCAAAATCAGAGAAACGGATAATTTTGCAGTGGTCTCTTAATTTTTTCCAGAGCTGTATATACCCACCCTACAATTTCTTGATCACTGGCAGAGATAAATGTCTAAATGCTTTGATTGACAGTAGGAGCAATGGCTGATTGCTCAATATTCATAATTTATTAGGATTTGTATGAAAAGTATTAATATTATATATATATAGACAGTTCTCCACTGAACAAAACATCGTCACAATGAAATTGCACCTTTTTCATGGCCCAAATAACACTGAACCATCTACTATCTTACCAGAAGGGGGAGCTAGTAGTGCTTCAGTGACCTTAAGTATTTCCCCTTCAGGCACATTCTTCTGCTACTTCAAGAGATGGCATATTACTGGCACAAAAGCAAATATAATTTTATAATACAGATGTTCCAAAATATTTGTGGATAATGAATGGCTGTCACTTAGTGCATCAGTAAATTTACATTTGAGTCACTTGTACAGGAGCTCAATTTATAATAGTAGACAAGACTTAATAGTGTGCTGATCTGCTAATGGAAATTTAATAACCTGACATCCTGACAGTTGATCAAATGACTATGTTTTTTACTTAGTGCTCTAACATTTTTTAAGTAGTCATAAGTACCCATTTTAATTGGAATAAAGAAAAAAAAAGTTTGCAAACATAATTACTCGTCTTTGGCCATATTAGCACCCTGTACACTTGGACTATCATTGAGTTGAAATGCAAAGGTGTTTGTATAATTGTAGCAACATTTCTGTATGTTAGTTCTGAGAATATAACACTACCCTAAGTGTCCACTGTAGTAAATATTTTATATTGTATTATTTTTTTTAAGTCAGGTTGACTTTTCTGTTCTGACTTATTATATTTAATTTATAATTAGTTATAGTAATTATCCTTTAATATAAAAAAATAACCCCAGTGTAATGCACATTGCACTAAAATGAGACATATGTGACACATATATCCAACACAGGAGACAGACCATTTCATTGCAATGACTCTCACTGGACTGGGCTAATTAATGGATGTAATTAGTATTTTATGGTTAAAAAGCAGGTCAGTAGCTGATCTTCTAAAGCACTTGAATTGACCATGATCAGCATGTTTGTGTTCTCAAGAGATATGTTTCCATGTTGTGTCTCACAGTGGTTATAAAGGATTAAATTGCATTTAAATATTGTAAGAACCGTCTATGAATCGAAGTTATGGTCAGAGCCTACGAGATTGTACAGGGAATCCAACCCAACATCTCCTAAAGAGCCTAAGATTTCAATCTGTGTCAATGTTGTTCTGTTTTTTCAGTATAATTACAGGTCCTTGGTACCTTTTGTTCCACCTCTTTTCTCCCTCCTGCCTGCAGGCACATTCTGCCAGAACAAATATCCATCAGTTGACTGATTAGATCACTTTTCAGGACTGTGTTTGGTTGACATCTTCTGTACAGCTGTGAAGACTTGACAATTTAGTACACATTTCTTAGTTTTATCAGTTTGATGAAGTTACGTTGGTCCTAACATGACTAACAAATTTGGGTAGAAGCCCTATTCATCGGTAAGTGGAAACACCTGCATGTTGTGCAGGGCCTTTTAATAATAGCACAATGGGTCAGGTCACTTGGCAAAGCATTTCCTCCATAATTTTAAGCCTGTTATTTAATTTCTATAAAGGCAGGGCTTACGTCAGCATGTCAGTAAAAACCATCTGACACTTCACTACTGACTGAAACACTTCTCTGCTTTTCCTATTCCCTATATTGGCAATACTTTGTTTTAATGTGCAGGCATACGTGGTTTTATTGCTAGTTTTAGCTATCTAGCTGTGCCAGTTTTACAGCTAATGATATTCCAACACTTGAAGTATAATTAACCACAGCTTGTAAATAAAACATAAAAGACATACATAAGACATTTGAATGGCAATTGTGGTCTCAGAGATGCTTTACTTTTTGGATGTGCATTGATAATGTGTTTGTGTGTGTAGCGCTGTGTATGTGAAAGTGTGCCCATGTGTTTATGGTTTCAAGTGACAGTTAAAAGGCAGAGTGAAGAGCCCCATCTGGAGAAGTGACATATGAGCCATTATTTCACTCTTTGTCTATGTGTGTGTGTGTGTGTGTGTGTGTGTGCATGCCTACGTGTGTCATACATGTCATATATCAGGTCAGTTATTGCCCAGTTAACATGGTGTCTTACTCATATAAACTGAAATATGTGGGAATAGATACACACTCTTATGCATACAATTGCCTTTCTGCTCTACACTATTGACAATGTTGCCATCCACGTCTGAAGATGAAGAACAAAAAACAGGACATTCATCAGGAGCCTGGAGACATGGGATATGGGACGGAGACATTGGTGAGCTCTGGAGACAGGGATGCATGATAAATGAAGAAAACCTGTTATAAGATCTAACTATTAATATACCTTTGATAGGATATGTTCCTACCTGTTCATACCGCCTACTATCCTGAGGGGTTAGAAGATAATTATGCCTTACTGATGGACAATGTGATTGGGAGTGGAGGATCAAATGAAAGAATATGGAGAGAGCACAGAAAAAGAAATTCAACCCTTTTGGGTATCAGGACATTAATGACTACTGTGGTCACTCAGATCCAGATACCACTCTAATATAATATTCTACCTGGACACTAATCAGACTGTGGTCTCATCATCAGTTGATGAGCCTGTCAGTATGAACTCTTAATGGAGTTGACCCAGAAAAGAAGAAATCTTTGTAGAATATCATTAACAGTGAATGAACAAAGTTTTCTACTCTCGAGTTAAGTTTAAGTTTCACACTTGTACGTCTCCATTTCTTCACTGGCCATAGCATATTGTCAGTGGCTTTAAGATGTGTCCTGTTCAGTTTTTATGTGTGCCTTGTCCAATGACTGCAGTGGAATGATATTGCTGTTTTACATAATAAAAATATAATGTAGTCTTCCACTATTACACAATTTAATACAATATAACAGTTCTGTAGCCTGTGTGTCAGTTCACCACTTCAGTTCAACTACTGTTTCATTGCCATGAAATTTTAGGAAACAGTTATGGTCCCCATCTAAATTACCCAGGGGATCTCTCCAGTTTTGGTAAAACCAAAAAAGTAAGCTAATATGGAAGTTCCTTTAAGAGCAATACAACCAAGGGTCACTGAGTGCAGCTTCCAAAAAAAGAAAAATCTTTTGGTCCCTGTAGATGAATTTATAAAGCTCTAAGTTATCTCCTAAAGTACTAGCCCAATATTTTTTTTATCTATAATTCAATATGACATCATTAGCCAGACTGACTCTAATTATTTTGAAAATAATTCTATCATTCAGTTAAAAAAAGGTCAAAATTCATATCCACAAAATTATGCATGATATATTGTGACCCATCACATTGCCACATAGCAATGGGCTAAAATGATCTGTTTTTAGCCTCTGTGCACCTAAAACACCTTATGAAAACATTCTATTGTTTGAATTTCACAATAATAACATCTCATTTATATCCACAAAAGTATTATACGTGCCTAGCAACCACCTAGCCATGGGCTAAAATGACCCATTTTTAGCATATAACAGGCCAAACAATACTGTAGCATGGGGATGTACTAGAGTCCCAAATATGCAAAGTACATGATGATGAGGTTTGTACTATACAGACAGTCCAATATAGGCAACAAAGTTACTCTTCTCTTATCATTATTTGGGGGTCTAGTGACCTGTAGTGAAGCTCATTTCAGTTATATTTTTCCAAGGCCAGTGTTTACTATCAGTACATATTTGGTGTAAGTGTGTGTTTGTTGAACAGACAATGTAACATCATCATTTATCACTATCCAGGTGTTTGCTGTCATCTGGGAAATGCCTCTCAGCTCACTGAGGAATAATTGCATTGCGCACAGACACAAAAGACAGACCAAAAACATTAAATATGAATCCTCTTAATTAGATTTAATGAAAGGTTGATGATTTTTATTTATTTATTTATTTTTTACTGAAAACAGTAAAGATTTGAGATAAAATTGTGTGAAACTGGTATTTATTTACATATCAGTCAGGATGGCTGTGACTCATCCAAGCACCTTGCACCTTGCTGTGTGTGCATGTGTGTGTAAACGGGTGAATGATAACCACATTGTAAAGCGGTTTGAAAAACCACTAAGGTTAAAAGTGCTATGTAAGTGCAGATTTATTTATTATTGTCTTCTTTTTGTAAAAGAAATTTAGCACCTTGGACAATAATAAGCAGGGAAAAAAATGTTGCCTTATGCTCTGATGTAGAACACAGTGGGGATTATAAATTAAGTTGTTTTATATCATGGTGTCTTATACCGCAAAATATATTCTATTAACCAAACATTATCAGCTAATTTTCAATACATAAAATGGTGATGAGCAAAACACAGTTTCTTATTATTTTGTTATTTTGGCATGGCAGTGGCATGTAGAGATAATAACTGTATATTTGAAATAACAAACATCTTTGAAAAAGAAAGCACACAAAAGAGAAGCAATTACATACGTGGCCTCTTCAGCCTTCCAAATAGCAAAAACACAAAGAAAAAGGCATTAATACACTGTGAATGAGCATCTGTTATGGTGAATACAGGCCTATTTAATGAACACTGATCAGTGTCCAGAAGCAATTAACGTGTTCCCAGAGAGAGATGGAGAGCCTTACAGAGGAAGGGATATTGAGAGCTCATAGGCAACTGCCAAGCCCACAGAAGGAGGCAGCACTCACCTGAGACTCAGCACAACATTCTGTGGCGGAAATTCACAGTTCACACTCTTCACAGAAGCAGATAGAGAGGCAGGGACGGGGACAAGCAAAGGATGAAACAAAGGGAGGAGAAATCGTCCCCAGATGGTGGGGCATACGGTTAGATGTGTAGAAGACAAAGCTGGCATGCTGATGTGACTTGGAGAGGAATAAAGGGACAAGGGATGTGTGTGTGCGGATCCTTTAATCACTCCTCAGTGAATCATTACTCTCTATTGGACAATAAATGATGATGTCCATGAGGGAAAAAAAAATCACATAGAGTATACAATTACTAATAATGCATCTAAATGCTATAATATATAAGATGTATTCAATTTATTGTTGAAATACAGAATTTAGAAGTTGGACATTTTCTTTTAATGTGTTGTTTTCAGCAGCCTGTAGAGGGCAATAACTGTCTATACCTTTTACATTTGTTTAAACTGACAAATTCTTGCACATGTAAATGAAACTGAGATCCATGTGTTAAGGTTAAAGACTCAAACATTTGCCTTAGCTGTTCTTGAAATCAGCAATCTTTTTTGTGAAAAACTGTTGGAGACAAGTCATGCCAACTGCACATATTATTATTATCATCATTATTATTATTATTATTATTAAGTCATAAGAAGAAGAATTTCTTCATTTTCTATAATTGTATGTCTTGATGCAGCAAACCTGTTTCTTAACCTCTCTAGGATATATTTACCAGTTGGTGATGGCCTGCTGCTCTGTGAACATTTATAGACTGAACATTGATTTAACAACTGGCTAATTAATAACAGCACATGGGGCTGACTCATCTGCTGTGCTCCTAGGTGCTCTGGTTTGATGATTAGAAACAGATCTCGGGATCTAAAGAGAAAGAAACATATATCATCACCAGACCCCCTATTTAACACGGTAAGACCTAAATTATCTAAATATAAGTCAGGTGTGTGTGAGGAGAGGCAACTGTTATCTGCCAGGTCTAAATACCTGCATGATTTTAGTTAAAGGGTAAGGCTACACAGCTTAATTTCAGTGCTAATAACATGGTTCATACAAAATGTCTAGTGGTGTAAAAGAAGCCAGAAGACAAATTAATTGAAGTGATTTACTGATTATCCTAGTGAATTAATAGAAATGCCGACACCTCAGACTGTATTTGGGCTTTAGTCATTAATATGAAGAAGATAAAACACCCTTTTTTTTGTTTGTTTGTTTGTTTTTTGTTTCTTGTATTGTTATTATTGACTTTAGTAATAAAGTGACTCTAATATTCATTATAATGACAGTAAAACTTGTTCAAATTTAATATGATTTGATGTTGTTAATGAGCAGGATTGAGAACAAACTTTGGTAGCATCCCTCCAACTTGAGGACTATTTATTTAATGAATGGCACACCAGATGGAGGAACATGCAAATCACAGGGCAGGTTGTGCAGACATATACAGACAGTCCAGCCTCAGTCTCATCTATACTGGACATGAGCCAAGAAAACATGGTGAAAATTCTCAAAATTCCCACTTGAAATTTTAAACCTATTGAATATTTCACTTTGTAAATATGAATAGCATTGAGATTCTGAGCAGCTGTGCTTGCTAACTGATGTAAAGCTAATATTTTCTGACAAACCCAGGTGGTTTCACACCTGTTTCTGCAACCATGACAGATTTTATTTTCATGCAGTATTTGAATGGGCATCACATTTTAATTCTAATCTTAATATTAAACACAGTCAAAGTTGTTTTTTTTTTTGTTTGTTTTTACTATCAGGAAGCAAACGACAAGAGGATGAAATTTGATTGTTGATGTAGGCTACTGCACAAATGACATTATGGTGTGGTTGGACGTGAAGATGTTTCCATAGGCAGCAAATCAAGATGCATTATGCCAAACTGAGCAGCTGTGAACATCATGCTAACTATTCAAAGACATTTAGAAATCATGAAGATCAGTATGTGAGCAAAAATGTTGGGCAGGGGGTTTGTGGTTGTACAGTACTTGTGTGTTTCTGTTCAATTCATGAGACATCTGGCATCCCTAAACCCCCAGGCCTCTAGTCCAACATACCACACACACACACAAGCACACCAAGACCTGAATAATGAGGTGTCATGTCTCCCTCACACCCTGGGACCTCCATTCATGCCTCATCCATTCACGTCATCTTCCAAATACATCTCTTGTGCGCAGACTCTTCTGTGTTATACACTTATTCTCTTCTTTTTACACACACACACACACAGACACACCAAGCACACAGAAACACACACAGTGTCAGAATGGAGGTCAGGTCATGGTGATGAGAAATGAGGCTTCTATTGAGAATAATTACAGTTGAGGGTTGGATGCTCCCTGGCCTCTTCAGTATGAACAGCTTCTATTGGTCAGTCTGGCCCATGTCTAGCCTACCAGCTGCCCTGTTTGTTTCAGGTGGTAGGAATGATTATTATGAATGATGAAGATATTATTTATCATAGCAGATAATTTGACAGCAGGGCTGGCTCTGGCTGCTTTGCTACAATGCCTGACATTGTTGAGGTGCTCATTATTCATTTCATTCATCTGTCTTGGCAGTCTTGTGCGAAAACACTGATGTGAAATACAAATAATACAGACATGACAACAGCCGTTGTTGTTTAGTCTTCTTGCTGCTCAAAAGTATTTTTTTAAGACTTATTTTTACGTTGCACAATTCAGTAACAAGACATTTGTTAAGCAGGCGGAGATAATGATTAGAAATACTTTATCTGAGTTACAATAGAATACATATGATATACAATATGCAGCCTTTATTGCCTCAATAACAATGCAACTAAATGGAAAAATACTGTATTTAATGGAGCAAATATGAAGTAATTAGTATTGTTGCATTAAATTGTTGTGATGGAGAGGAGTAAATATATCGGTGAAACCAATGTAGTTCCATTGGCTGTTGTACTGATGTTTTATCATCTAATGATGGAAACACTTTTAGAAAGCTGTTTGTGGGTAAAAACATACAAAAATGTTGCCTTAAACTTCCAGTATGGGTTTGAAACTTTTAGCATTTATCATAAACACAGAACATCTACATCATTAAAGGAATAAAGTGTCATCAGAAACGAAGCCACAAAACTGCTTTGACACGCATCTCATAGTTACCTTCAATGATTAAATATTCACTTTTTTCAACATCAAAAATTCACAAAGAAAGCACAAATAATATATCAAAACTATGTCAACACTGAGTAAGGAGGTATTAGATCTCAGTGTTCTTCCATCAAAAACTGGAAAGTTGTTCATTTTCTTTTTAAACATCAAAACTGTTCTGTTTACCTTTACAAATTAAGACTTTGGCTCACCGACTAATAATGTAGCAATATGCCTCTGTGTGTATGTGCGTGTCTGTGTGCATGTGTGTGTGTGTGTGTGTGTGTGTGTGTGTTTCTTTCGTCCATCAGTAAGAGCTGTGCCTTTGTGTCCTGACGGTGACAAGGACACGTGTGGACGCATATACACACCAGCACACACAAGGTGCTATGCATCTCCTTTCCTGTAGCCTGGTTACCTGCTGGCTATGTGTTGCCAATGACAGCTTTAGAACACTGCAAAGATCTCTCACTATTGTATGTGTGTCCCTTGTTCCATCACAGGGGAGCCTATTAATGATAGAAAGGCTGATCTGATGTAATAAATTTCTATTTTTGCTGTCTCTTTTTCCTTTTCCTTCTGAAATATTGCTGAACAGACAAAAAGCGAAATGGTAAAAGTGGTAATAAATAAGGAAGGAAGAGAAGTGGGATGTGCAAAAGAAGATGTGAGTTACAGATGAAGGGAAGGAGGCAGCAAGTGCAGGTGTGGGAGGGTTCATAGATCTGATGGGAGCAATGAAATTTATTCAGTGAGTATGTAAATAGTGAAAAGTATAATGCTATTAGCTGTGATTATATTAGGCAGCTATTCCAGGACAAAATTTGCACCCAGCTGCTATCACAGATGTTAGAGGAGAGGAGAGGAGAGCAGAGGAGAGGCAAGGAGAGGAGAGGAGACAAGAGGAGAGGAGAGATTTATGTAACTTCCCATGCATGCAAGCAAGGATTTATTAAAGTCAGATAAACCTCATACAGAATGTATGAGTATGAAAGTTTTTTATTGTGTCCATGCTACATGAAACTGACTGTGTGCTTGCATCTCTTTGAAGGAAAGATGCTGTCCCCTATGGGAAAGTGCATGTGTGTTTGCATCTTTGAGTTCCTGTGTGTGTGTATACTTAATGGACATGTACATCTTTTAATAACAAGATACTGTAAATAAATCTGCAGATCCAGAATCTGTGTGTGTGTGAGTGTGTGTGCATGTGTGTTGGTGCACCCTCACCACATGTTCCTTGCTCTCTTACCCCCCTCAGTTACTGCGTTGAGGTATCCTTGTTCTCTGTATTATGATGTTTTTATCTGTGTGTGATTGCTACAGTTCCCCTCAGCCAAAACACACAGCTCTCTGTAGGCACACACAGTGCCAGCTTTAGCCGCCCTCTGAGGAGTTTACGTCAATAAAATATGAGCTCCGGCATACACACACCCTAACAAACACTGCTAACCCACAGATTACACACACACTGAGGCCTGCCTTAGCCTGTGCCTTTACACTGCTGTGAACATCAACGCTAAGTGGAAGTTTGCACGCAAACATGGCGGCCACGGGAGTTACCTCAGGCCAGCTGCTCTGTCATCCAGTGAATCAAGTGCTCCCCTGTATTCACTGTCCATTATTACTGAATCTGATTTGAGAATGTTTAATTAATGAGCAGTGTTTGTTCTTTTATATCCTGGCCTGATCTTTTGAGACCTTTGCATCACTCCTATCCCCAGCAAGGAAGAGAAAGGGGAGGACTGAGGTAGAGTGATGCATATAACTAAGAGGAGGGAGAGCTGTTCTCACATGGGAACGAGGGTTAGTGTGGGAACTGTTGGTGCAGCAGGCTTGTTTGTTGATGCAGCGAGTGACAGCAACAAACTTTGTGTGAAAGCTTTTTGACTGAAATGCTTTCCATTTCAGTCCCCCTGCTGTAGGGAGACATTCAGGCATCTGCACAGAGCCTCTCGTTCACCCTCTGATGATGAAATGTACATCACTGGGACTCAAGCAGACCCTTACATACTCACAGATGTTGAAACTTTAACACAAGTGTACGAAGCCGAGGAAGAGATGAGACGTTTTCTTCACGTTCCTTTCAGTGTTACAAATACTGGTGGGCTGATTACCGTACTGGTAGACATACCTACCTTCTTACTGCACAAGCATCAATGAATTCCAAAAACAGTGAAAAGAAGTCCCTGGCTTCCCACACAGATAATTGTGTTTGCTTGGAACACATGGCCAAGTCAGAGGTACTGCTGCCTGGGATATTAGTGACTTCTTCCTAGTCCACCCATGTGTCCTACTTATTTTTCACCTTAACAGTTAGAATCTGTCTGCCTCAGACCTATTTAAACAAACATTAACAGCTCATGCTTCAGACATATACCTGCAATCTGAAGGAGAGTTTAAGGATTCAAGTCTATTTTTTCTGTCTTACAGTACTGGGTTGTGACCTCAAAACATCTCTGAGTCAAAACTACTACATGCCTTGTAAATAACACACCCAATGCAATAAACTTTGGACCCTTTGAATGACAGAAATACTTTACCTTGCTCAAGTTTGCGGCTCTTTGCCCTGTAACAATTCTGCCAAACTTTGCTAATTAGTATTGACAAAGAGAATTGGATTTGTATTAATGAATGTGTTATCACTTTAGATCCAGACTATTGAGGTATTTCATGGTCTGGCTGGAGTGACATCAAGCGTGGATTGACGTCATGTCGTGCATGCAGACTTTTGTGAAGAACTGTTGTCCAGCCACATGTAAGATTTATTAAGACACTGAACTTTTGCTCCTTAAAGTTATTATTGGTCAACTTTTTAATAACTCACACTGGCCACATTCCTTTATATCTCTTCTCTCATCCTCTTCTTTTATTTTGTCCTCTCACTGTCTGAAACCTCACCCTTTCAATTTGTTCTACTTCTCTGCCACTTCTTTCTCTCTTTCACCCTTTCTTTCTTTCTTTCTTTCTTTCTTTGAATGGACAGGGGAGCTCATTAAAGCCATTCTTTATCATTTAATGAAGCCATTGGATTAGAGGTGATGCTTTGACCAGTCAAAGGGGAGAAATGAGGAGAGGTGAGGAGTGCAGGGAGGAGTAAAAGAAAATCAGCTGCTTGTAGAACCAAGTCAACAAACATTTGTCTGATACCAGTATCAGCGTATTTACAGTTTCTACATTATTTTAATCTTCATGATGTATGATTATGGTAATGCCTCCATTGTGAACAAAGCCTTTATTCTTTACCTTCTTTACAACCTATACTGTATGAACTGCATGATTATACTGCACATGCCAACTCTGGCCAAAATTATTCTAAAAATACTTGAAATACAATAATGTATTGCATGCAACTTAACTTGGTACAGTTTAAAACAATCTAGTATCTTACTTTCAAATATATTAAAGGTATACTTTACTATAGATACTAGAGTATCTAGTGGAAAGTTAGATTTTAATAAAAATGACAGAACTATAGTTGTTTCTTAGCAGGTGAGGTAAAGGCCAGGTATCTGATCTGATTTTAATATTCAGGCCACATAAGAAAAGTTTTGATATTCAGTTTGAAGAAGAGTAAGACTTCAAGCTTTCTCCTGATGTCGATCCTTGGAGGGATAAAAACATCAATGAGGTGTTTGAGCTTTTAAGTGAGGATGCAGGCTGTGCTATATCCTCCTGACTCCAACCAAGGAGACTGTACTGTTTACACGTAGCTGTGTCAATATTGAGATATCTCAGCCTAAAGAAACAAGAGAGCCGGCAGACTCTTGCCAGCCTCATGATTGCTTTTACTGTCCTTTCTGCTATTTCATCTCTCTTTTACCACTTTCTCTATCCATTCTTCTCTCTATTGCTTTTTCAGTCTGTGTCAGTGTAACTCACCCCTATTGCTGGTCATTCTTCTTTCTGTCATTCTATACCTAAGCCTTTCCCTGTTTCTTTTTACTGCCTTTTTCCACTTCTGACTTGTTTATATCTGACATTCAACTCTATCATGATAAAGACCCCATGCTTTTTCGTCCGTGCTCTCGTCTTGCCTGGCTTTTACTTTCTACTATTATCTTTCTTCCTTTGTTCTTTTCTGTCTCGTACAAGGGGATGCACAAGTTGATAAGCCCACAAAAAACCTAAAATGAATGCTGCAGAAACGTCTTGGGTACAATAGAAATCTGAGCCCAGTTAGTCAGCTGAAACCAGCAGGTGTCTGAGCCTGCTCTTGCCAAAATTCCAGATAACAGTGAAACAGCTTAAGAGATATGTCAAACTTTCTGTGATGAAACTATTATCTCTAAGCACTTAGTTACATAAAAAGCAAATAAATGCATTTTAAGTACCTCGATGTTGCTATTAAGAAAATATTCATCTGGTGATATTTTTGAGCAAATCTAACATCAGTCTTATGGTATGGGCCTCTTGTGAATCAAAAACTATTTCTCACCACCTACATTTGAAAGATGTAAATTACACACTGACATGGGTAAGGTGGAATGGGCTGAGCATTGATTAAATTCTCACATCGACATTATGCAACAGTCTGACTGCAAAACATTAACTTGATAATGGTATGATCCAACAGCACTAGTGTGTCAGGAACAAAAATGAGAGCTGGGCATGGCAATTTTTATCCTGTCTTTTTATCTTGTAAAATGTGTCACAGCCACCATGTCACATCTCAAAGGGCCCAAACAGATGGACAGCTTAACATTTTTTTTTACACATTCTCTCACCTTGTTTCACAATGTAATGACAACCCCTGTGACACATTGGGCCTCATAGCTGCATTCATGATCCCAGATATCTACAGTATGTGTGGCTGCCTGAGCCTGTTCATGATTTCATGCAGGCTGTGATATCAGGGATTCAATGTGTAGTCTGATATGTTTCGCTGCAAAGTTAGACATCAATTCAAGGCACTATGATGGAAAGACCTATATGTCATATAGTCTGACCCTGGCTTTAGCTGGGATACAGATTGTAGGATTTACTTCTTCTATTTTGGTCAGTGTTATTTAACAAGAGGAGACTTTGATACACAAAATGTATTAATTGTGGTAAGGTTTGTTGCAGACATGGATGACACAAATCAAGGCTAGAGTGTAGGATCTTATGGCAGTGGGTCTGAAATTGTCCTTAATGCCTTTGATGGAAGTAGGAGTCAGTGTGTGCTGTGTGAAAACAAACAACCCAAAGAATAAAAATTGAGGCCCATTTATTATAGGCCCTATAGAAGGTCAGAGTACATGCAGTGGCTGAACTTGACTTGTGCATGATTGGATTAAAAATTGTGGTGTAGCCTTCACTCTGGTGGATGATTGGTTCATAAATTGATATTTATAGTTCTGTCTTGTAGGCCTACATCACGGAATGGAAAGCCAAATACTTGGCTGATACAAAAGAAATGTTAATATAGTACAAATGGTAAAAACAAACAAACATATCCTTAAAACATTATATTATCATTGTTCCTCTCTCTAGTTCCCTCTATCTCACATCACCGCTCTCTGATCCCTTCCACTTCTTCTCGCCTACCCTTTCTTTTTGCACTTTTGTTCTTCCTACTGATCTACTTTTTCTATTTCTTCCCCCTTCCTGCTTCTCTCCCTAAGTCTGAGTTCCTTCTCTCTTCCCAGTCTTCCACTCCCCTTGAGTCTCCCCTCCTCTTTCTCCTCTCTGCTGTCTTTTCCTTTTTCACCCCCACCCCCAATCTATAGGGATGAAGACTCAGTAGAATTACCATCCTCTTGATCTATAATTACCACACAACTCTCTCTACCCCTGGCTCTCTTTCTCCTTGCTTACTTGCCAGCCAGTCTCAGATTGTACACAGGATACATACATCATCATTGGTTGTTGAACATATGTATGAAAAATGTGTGATAGAATGACCTAAATACTGAATAAGCAAGGAAGAGTACACTGAAAACATGATGTCTGCCATCACGTACTTTCCTCTTGATAAAAGCTCATGTACTAAATACAAGGTAATGTTAGGCATAGAGAATGTATGTAGGAAATCTAATTGCATATGCAAGTGTGCAGTTCATCTATCTCTGGAACTTTTTTTTTTTGTCAGCTGTGTCTTTTTCTTATTTGGCTAACCACTTCTTATGTTAGCTTGTTATCTTATCTTGCCAGTAATCTCTTGTGGTGTGTGAAGTGTAGCCTGAATTCACCTTAGTTTTACAAAGTAGATGACTTTAGTGTTTAAGTCATACAGTTTTGATGTAGGTGCATTGCAGAAATTCAAACATTTTAATGTACACAGAAGCACTGTCCAAGTTTAATCCTCAAACTGTTTAGTGCTCACAACTGTCAGGTCATGGATAGGCCTATGAGTAGGTAAGTAGTTTTCATTTATAAACCTAAACCTATCCCTTCCTTTTATATAGGTATATAACCAGAATACAACCAGCTGGCAACCACTTGAGTCGAGTCCCCTATGTTGCTCTCATCAGCACAGACTGACTCAGACTGATTGCAATGCGATGGCAATCTGTCTGTGTTTTTAAATGATTATTATTATAAATTATTTGCAAACTTTAGGCAATATGTCTGAGGGTGATTGCAGTCACAGTCAGTCCGAGTTGGACCACGATTGTTTGGAGACAGGTTGCCTCCCACCAGGCGACCTGTGCAGCCGCCTCCTGATCAGTTGGTCACCGCAACTACTGACAGCAAAAAAAAACAACCACCCATTTTTCCTAGTTGCAAGGGGGTTGCTATCCTGTTTTTGCTCTAGTGTGACTGAGCCATAACCAAACCCCTGCAAAACCAAAAGTAAGCAACAAGTGAAAACAAAACCAACCAGACACAAACCACTGGCTAGAGGTTTATAGTCTTGTCAATTACGCACCTGCCTACTTGTATATTCTCTAAAATAAATCTTATAAAAATCAGTTACAACTTTATAATAGCCATTCAAATAATTCTCATAGATAATTTACAAACAAACTATTAAACAAATAGTAAACATAATTAATTGGCATTTTATTGTTTGTCAACAAAAAAAAAAGAAAAGAAATAAACTAAATTAGCTTTCAATGTACCATTATCATGAAGTGCTACTATATGTAGGTATGTGGTGTTTCGTCTGTTTTAGACACAAATAGCCACTGCACTTTTGAGAATTGTGATCATTAGGCCTGCAGACTCTCTGTTGGAGGGCTTTATAACTCACTCCCACTTAACACTACTTGGTCTGGAATAGCACTTAATGCCGCAGACTCTCCACACGAGTGTGCAAAAGGAGTGGGAGTGGGTTGGGGGAGAGCGTGGGAATGCAATGGAATTGAGTGTCTGTGGGCCTTACATGGCTAGTGAGATGGAAAGTAACGGTGTGAAGGTCTGCCTAATGTAAGTCCATGTATAGAAGACCATATCTTGTGTTCTGACAGACCTGCAATAAACATTCACCTTTTCATCCATGAAAGTAATGAATAGTGGGGATCACAGTGTTGGCTGGACAATTATTCATTCAGTCATTCATTCTGAACCAGCTGGACTTTTCTGGCATGAAATTGTGTGCACACATTCATGTTCCTCTAGGATTCCTAAAGTCGGCATCCTATTGACTTTGGTGATTCTCTGATTTTTACTTCAGTGCCACAACCAGGTCATTTTAAATTGAACAAAAATTTAGTTTTTTAAATGAATTAGAGTTTAAATCCCTTTTTTGATTGTGAGTAATGAAATATGAGGTTATACAGGGAATTATGACAGGCAATACAGGTTTCATACCCTCCACCATAGCCATTTTTAATAGTATTTATTAACCATGACCAAAATCTTTTCCTAACCTTGAATGAAGGTTTTAGTTCCCCTGCCATATAGGCATACCTTAATCCTAATTTATTTGCCACAGATGTTTTTAATGATTTGTCCTTCATTAAGACATGAAAATCTCATTGAAAGGCTTTTTTTGGTCAAGAAGGCAGCACAAGCAATTTAATGTAATTTCCTTGCTGGTGTAATCCTTTCCCACAAGCATACTGTAATTGTCATGTGGCAACATAGCAGAGGGCAAGAATTAAAATAATTAATCACTAATATAAGGTAACACTCTAATTTTAATCAGGGTTTTGCTGAACTGTCAAATATCACTGTTCTGGTTTGTTACTATGGGTGCACAAACAGAAATGAGGCAAAAACACAAAACTGAATCAGATGTTCTTTTGCAGAAAATTAGACCTCTCTGTCACCCATTCACACACTGATATACACTGAGACATTCAGTCAGTATTTAAGGGCAGCAGATAACGACTAAAGACAGGTTTGTCTGAAATAATACTTGACTCTGCAGCTGATACCAGGAAAACTGAAAATGACAGCATTAAATGGAATGTAAACTTAACAAAATCAGTCAGTCCTTTACATGATGAAATCAAAGAAGTGTGAAGCAGTGACCCAGTATACTACTACTTTCCATCTATGGCAGATTTGAGAGCACAGTGGCTACCTGTTCTTAACTAGCATTAACAAAAAAAAGAAAGAGTCAGTCATCCAGCTGTTTAACTATGATGAAATTAATAAGGCAGTAGATGAGGCAGTGAGGGTAAACACAGTTTGTAACCTACACTTCTATTCTCCTCAACATCTATTATTCATTGGCCAAGATGATTCTTTCATGAGGCAAGCTAGTTGCACATAATTCATAACGCAGGCTGTGGAAACTAGGACAGAGTGAGATACAGGCAAAGAGGGGGGAAGGGGAAGAGGAGGGGGAAGGATGAGAGGGCTGAGTGAGAAAGAGGGTGACGAAAAGGATGAAGACAGAGGGTGTCAGGATGAGGAGGTGAGAGAGAAGAAGAGAGGCAACAGGATTTGGGTTTACAGAAATGCTACTGAATGAGGGGAAACTTGCCGCATAGCCTGTTCCAGTTCACCACAGAGAGAGAAAAAGATGGAATTTGGAAGATTGAAATACAGGAGAAGAAGAGCAAGAGAGTTAGAGATGAGGGGGGAAAAAGGAGGGAGAGAGAGCTTAAAACAGGGGAGGGGGCTGCGTCTAGCTGATCTGATCTTTATCAGGCTGAGGGGGGTGGAGCCTGGAGTTAAAAGAGAAGTTTATCATTGGTGCTTTGTTTTACCAAAGCAAAGGGGGAATACATTTGTTCAAGCTTAACTGCTGCTCAGTGGTGAGACAAATGGATTTCCTGTGGATTTTCTCCACAGAATCTATAGCAAGGAGAAACCATCTTATGAATGTAACAGTCATGAAAACTCCATTATTATTCTTAATTTGGCAAGAGACCTTTGAGGAGAAATTCTCCTTAATGCAACTGTATTTCATCTTCTTCTTATTTTGCAGGCAAAGCTCCTTTAAAATATCTGACATAAAACAATTCAGTCTTGCACTTGCAGTTAATGCTGCTCAAACCTGCAAGAAAGAGATAGAAGAGAGATGTAAATGAAGAAAGAGACAGGTATAATTCTCTGGTTGAAGAAAGAGACAAAAGTTTGACCTATTTCACTTTGGTCTGGTCCTAGGAGCAAAAAGATCAGAATTCAAACATCATTCAAGAGCCCTGTGTGTGTATGTGTGTTTGAGAAAGAGACGGGCGACAGGCAGAAACTGAGAGAGAGAGATCACAGAGAGTGTGCACTTTCTCCCCTGCTATATAGCTCTGAGCCATGTACACAGCAGAAAGTCACGACCCCAAAGTACAATGCATGGTCTGAATTCCAATGACTTTTTGACTGAGATAGAGTAGGTGTGGCTGTATGTGTGTGCATCTTAGATGGTTGGGTGGAAGTGCATAGGGCGCAGTATTCTTGTTCAGAACCCTACTAGGAGAACACATTGAGGTGGTGATAAGTCATGTGACACTTGAGAGTTTCTAGGGGAGCTGAGAAAAGAGGAATATAATTTTAAATTGTGACAATGACATACCACCCTGGTAGCGTACACCAAACACACAAACATGCACACACACACATGCACATTTGGAAGAGGTATAAGTGTAAAGCAGGACAAGGTGACTTCAAATAGAGCTGAAACAAGGCTAATCATTGTGGCACCTCCTTCTATATAGAGTATTGGGGTGGGGGGTGTTTTTATAAGTAACGTTTCATCTTGAAGAAAAATATAGGAACCACTATTATGAGGTGATCTTGAGCAACACAAAGGCTGTGTTTAAAATCCATACTACACTCTATTCATTGGTAAACTAAGTTAACTATAAGCAAAGTCCTTCTAAAAGCAGTTCTTACTATTTGGCAGCCATCTTGGTAACAGCTCCAGGCACTTTTTCTTTATTTTATTTTATTTCAAAATAAATTAATTAATTAAAAAAAAATAATAATAAAGCAGACAGATTTCTGACTTTCCCATAGTAATGTACTGACATTTGTATATAAAATAGATTGGACATGCACTTATGCAAAAACTTCTTTCAAAAAGGAACATTTTCCATTTGCTTTTATGGTGGCAAACTCAGATAACTAATGTAGCTTAGTTAAACATCCATAGTCACAGTCATGGTTTAACCTTTCCTCATTTAGGTCCATTACATCATGTTTTTAGTGTTTGTGAACTCACCAAAAATTGTAACCCCATGAACATGTTACTGTGGTTTACGAAAGCTTTGTGACCGATTATTTCATATTTCAGTTTTCTACCTCTTATTTTTCTTTTGCTCAGTCCTAACCTAGTATGCACAAATCTATGTGATAATATGCAGATACTGATTCAATCCATATTTGACCATTTTTGTTTCTCTCTAACACAGTGATGCACTTTGTCTCTCATATTACAGTGTAAGTTACACGTAAAAGCCATTCTGTAATGCCATTACAGCATTGTAGAAAAGAAAAATTGCAATCAATATTCTTAATAGACAGTTAAGTAATCTTTAAGTCTACACTGTACTGAAAGCAATTATAGATTTTAATATGCTCCATATCTGAAGCAAAAAGCAGTGATTTTCTTGAATGTATAATAGGGAACTGGCAGGGGTGATGTAATGTCTGTTGGTGTGTTATTTGCTTGTATACTTATTACATTTATAAAAAAGTAACTTACGTTAATTCACATTATATCTGTAAGAGAGGTAGAGAGGGTCACCATGTGTCACAGATAATTAGAAAGAGGGGTCACCCAAGGTCAGAAGCAAAATCTACTCCAACTTGATTTCTAAAGTTTAAGGAGTAATATTTCTTCACTTCACCTAAAACCCTTGGATAAGCACTCAATGGAAACTTTAGAGGACCCTGCCTACCACCACACCCATTTGAAATCAATAGTGTGAGACACTGCCACCTTTAAAGATCAATAGTATCACTTAATGGAAGTGTTAGGTTTTGTTGTTGTTGTATTATGCAATTTGTCATTATATGCTGGGGGAAAAAAATCTAAAACCCTAAAATTTTAGTAGGTAAAAATGATGCAGAACTACTAGTGACATATTTATGACACGTAGGGCAAATAATAGGAGTTTGCAATGTTTGACATACCATTTTTGTTGCAGTACATATTCATTTAAGGAACTAAGGGCAGCATGGTGGTGCACTGGTTAGACCTGTTGTCTCACAGCAAGATGTTTTGGGTTCAAGGCCAGCTGGGGCCTTTCTGTGTGGAGTTTGTATGTTTTCCTTCTGTGCCTGGGTGGGTTCACTCCAGCTTCCTCCCACAGTCCAAAGGGAAGCATACTGGGTTAATTAATGATTCTGAATTGGCCACATGTGTGAATGTGAATGGTTGTCTGTCTTCATGTATTGTCTTGGGTATCAAAGGAATTGCATTACAGTGGTTTCAATCATATTTATCAAATAGACTCCAATTTGTTCATGTAAATGGGGAGTCTTCTTCACACTCTAAAGTTAATTATGGAGTTCCTCAGGGTTCTGTGCTGGGACCAATTCTATTTACATTATACATGCTTCCCTTAGGCAGTATTATTAGAAAACATAGCATACATTTTCATTGCTATGCAGATGATACCCAGCTGTATTTATCCATGAAGCCAGATGACACACACCAATTACCTAAACTACAGGCATGTCTTAAAGATATAAAGGCCTGGATGACCTCTAATTTCCTACTTCTAAATTCAGATAAAACTGAGGTTATTGTACTTCGCCCTAAAAATCTTAGAAA
>VUQI01025503.1:0-14243 GCA_015106735.1 Paratilapia polleni | reverse complement strand
TCACAACCTTAACGCATTTCACCGGACATCGGAGCTCTATATCCACATTCGATGCTAAATAGGCGGAGCTCATGGTTAAACACTCATCTACGATTGGTTGGAGGGACGACCCCCCCGTACCGCTCCGTGACCCTGTGAACTCGACCTTTGACCCTAGCTGTCAAAACCAATTAGTGGATGAGAAAAGGTGTCTCATTAATCTCTCTCCTGGAATCAGGGCTGCAAAATGCAAAACTGCCTGATTCTATCTAATTCCATGTTAACCGATTAAAGCAAACCTCAAGAACTATGATGATTACCTGGAAATATGTGTAGTAGTTTATGTATAATAACCTGGAATTAGGGATGCAAAATACAAAACTATATGTTTCTACTACATTTCATAGTAATATCTCCTACACCTAGGACCAGAGGGAAAAAAAAAAACAAAAAACAAATTATATTTAACAAAATATTTATTGATGTGCAGATACAAGATGCTGTGGCTCCATGCTCTGATCACACCATAAGACCTATGAAGGGAACCAAAAGCAACAAATTACTCTACGTTAACATACTGACCATATGGCAGTTCAGCTTGGTTGCCTTTTACTAATAAAACAGTTTCTCTGAAAATGAATTACAGTTTACATTAATGATAACATTCAGTGTTCAGCACTATTTTAGTTTACTTAGATAGCAAGAAATGATAAAATAAACATAGGAGATATTACTATGAAATGCAATAGAAACAATTGGTCTTGCAGCCCTAATTCCAGGTTATTTCACAGAAATTACCACACGTTTCCAGGTAATCATCACTCTTCTTAAAGTTTGCTTTAATAGGTTATTAACATGGAATTAGATAGAAACAGGCGGTTTTGCATTTTGCAGCCCTATGACACATTTAGTGCCAAAACATTTCAAAATGATGGCAGCTGTTTTCCTGCAAGTTTTCTTGTGACATCTCGTCAAAGTAATTACAACATCATAAAGGAAACGCAACCACACAGAGGGTTCACCAATCAAATCAAACCTGCATGACATAGTTCATGTGAATTATTTTGTAACAAAATCTGTTACTACATATGTGCACAACAAAAAAATACATATTTGTATTTAACAACTTTCAAACTCATGGATCTGTGACTTACCCAAATCATATTTTGTCTCGCTGGAACCTCAAATAACAAGTGCCCTGTTGTATTTTTCTATTTAAAAAAGAAAAAAAAAGTGGTGTTTACAGTCTGAATTTGCACCAATGTTCTAAAGAGAGAAGAAGTTGCTTCAGGTATTTACTGTACAATATCTCACCACATGAGTGTAATCTGTCATGTTATATGTGACATGAAATATGTTTTTCAGGTGGATAAAACCTATATCTGTCATGCTACCCACTAAATCAGCATAAGTTTTCCTGGCTTAAGAGAAATGACGCAAAGAGATGGGGTGGAGAGTAGGGCTGAGTGTGTGTTTAGAGGAAGAACCTCATCATTAAGAGAAATAAGGAGTTCCTGGTTTGACAGTGAAACCAACAATGTTTCAATATGAAAGTCTGTCACATTGTTATCTGCTTCATCTTCCTCAGTGAGTACATTCACTCTTAGTGTTTTTACCGTTTTTCATTATTTGATTTAATTTTAGGATTCATCAGTAGGTTAGTAGGCTTTTCCTTCATCAGTCTTGCTACACTTGTCTGTGTCTTCCATTTCATTTATTTGTCACAATAGTTTAAACAAACATTTTCTTGTATCTGAACAATACATGTTGGTCAGGAATCTCAATTTCAGTTTTCTTCATTTTTTCGCAAATAACAAATAGTCTCCTATATATAATTTTTAGTTTTGAAAGTCACCTTTTTCAGCTGAGATCATAATATCAACAGGAATACATGTATTCTGGTTAACCAAAGAACCATTTTCAGCAACATTAGCATTTTCTAAACTGCACAGTCAGTGCACCAGACCCTGCTGCACACAGCAGATAAGAATAAACAGCCTAAACTTAGCTGAACTGAAAAAACAAACAAACAAACGAACAAAAACAACAACAACAAACCCACACCAGATAATGCACAATATTTTAACAGCACAGATACATGTACGACAATAATCAAATCTCTGCCCTGACAGGTGAGCAAACTGATTATGAAACCAGAAAAAAGAATTCCAGTCTTGCAACTGTGAGGTCCCTGTAGACACAGCCGTCAAGAACAATAAGCCTATTTGCATACAGGTGACTAGAATATATTCAAATACACACAATATTATTGGCCCAAAAGTACAATTTGCACAGCATACAACACAGTCAAATATCCTTTTGGAGCCAAGGTATTAGTGTGAATTACTGCTTAATGTTAAACTGGTCATAATAAGCCAAAGCTTTACCTTCATGTGGGTGCATGGCTGCGATACTCCAAATGTGAGGCTTAAATTTCCTCAGGAGAGGCGCTGATGTCCAAAGTGTTCAAAATGTCTGTGAGGACAGGTGTGTGAGTCTCTTTTGCATCATGGTGGACTGTAACCATGTTTTTAATCACTCCAAGTTCAATAATGATCATTTGGATGAGGCCACAGTTGTAAGAGTTTTCAGCCTCTGTGAACAGGAAGATGGAGCTCCTGAATCTCCTGGTGTGCCATTGTGCTCTTTTCATAAGCTGTAGTTAACATAAAATAAGCTGTCCGTGCCATTGTGATAAACTGTGACAGGTGTGATAACTAACTGACAGCTCATTTTGAATGATGCACTATTTCTAGCTAATGGTGAGTCTACATCATTTGATCATGATTGATGTTATTTAGTTTATTATTCAGTAGGTGCTTATCTATTACAACTTCCTAAATCACCCATTTCTGAGAAAAATAGCAACAGGATCATTGTTGAAAGTATTTTAACACCTTTATCTGTTTCTCTATTTTTTTTTTTTACTTTTTGCATTTACCATGGGGTGCTGTGATGTCTGCCTTTTGCAACAGGGGGTCCTACAGCACCCCCAGCACCCCTACTTCCCACATCCAACACACTTTGTAAAATCTATGATAAATATAGCACTAGGTTCTTGGTGAAGCTGAGGAGGAAGTACATTTTATTTAGAATAAGGAGGAGCAGTGGAGTAACAGTGTAGTGGAAATGGCTGTTAGCACCCTTTTTGACAAACTAAAACCTGTGGTTGTTGAGCAATAATGTCAATTCACACTCAAAGGCAAAAACAGTGGATGTGTTGCTCAACATATTGAGCAAACCTCATTTAATATACATGAACTTTTTTCATCATTGTAGGAAAACAAAGCAAATTTTTCCAAGTAACTGCTGCTTCAGCTTCTGTATCAACTGAATACATCATCACGAAAACATCAGCAGAACAAACACTTCACTTGATGGTTAGGACAAAACTAACCCCAAAAAAATCTGCCTATGTGAACAGAGATGGAAAGATGATAAACATTAATTGCAGCTGATAAAAATGAATTAAATCATAGTATTTGAGAATTTATAAAATTCTGGGTATTTGTTACTCCAGTATCTATCTATTTGGATGATAGTAACTATTTGTTAATCTTTTCGACAGCACGGCAGGATAGAAACACTGGCATTTGCAATGCAGAAATTCCCATCCATACAGGAACGAAAGGAGGAAACATCACAGTTGAATGTTCATTTTATACCTTTGGAAGGAGGAAGTTCTTGTGTAAGGAAACATGTGAAAATTGAAACATTCTCATTAAAACAACCAAGAATGCAGCTCAAAGAGGCAGATACTTCATTAAATACAAAGAAGAACGGTTTCCAACACGTCATGCAGTTCTTTATGTGAGCATCACACAGCTGGAAAAGTCTGACTCAGGACTGTACAGATGCTATTTGGACAGATACTTGGATCCATATTTGTATGATGAGTTTCAAGTCACTGTCAAAGAAGGTGAGTTTCTACTAATGATCATGAAAATTTTCCTTAATGTCTCTGAAGGTATAAAGAAAATTTCACTGCTCACTGGTAGCTTCTGCTATTTAACCTACAGTAATGATTCTGATTGCGTCACTGTTTGCAGCTTCAAAAACTTCAAAACCAGCGCTGGCTCTGCAGTCTTCTACGTTCCTCCCGTCAACCTCCACAACAATCACCAAACAGGCTGAAATATTACCTGTAAATTCAGGTGCATTCTGATTCTTTTTTTTTTAACTAACAGATGTTTGGAGTCTGTTAGACTCAGTAGATGATATTCTGGCCTAATTAAATGTTTTTGTCTTTAAATTCTTTTCTCATTTAAAAATTTTTTCCTCTTGTCTTGTCTCTTATCAGGTTTTCTCTTGCCTGTGGTTATACCTGTGATTTTCGTGGTTTTGGCATTGCCTGGTGTTCTGTTGCTCATCTGCAAAACAAAGGCAATGGACTCTTGTGAGTTATCTTTCACCTCTTCTGCACCTTTATGATTAATTCAAACAGAAAAATAATTGTGTGGGACAGTATTACAGTTGTCACCACTGTCAACTCACAGAAAGAAAGGTTTTGGGAGCCTGCGTGCCCTTTGTGTCTGTGTGGGTTTGCTCCTTAGTCTTCCTCCCACTTGTTGAAAATGTTTGCTAGGTTGATTGGTGATTCTAAATGGACTAAAGATGTGGATTTTGGCATGAATGGTTATCTGTCTTTGTGTGTTAACCCTGTGATTGATTTCCGACCTTTGTGGAGTGTGCCACACATGTCTCGTCCTGTTGGATAGTCTCCAGCCTCCCTCTCGCAACCATCTAAAGGATACTTTAGCCTTTTCTAATATTTTTCTGTTTTCAACAGGTTTGAACAGAAGGGAAAACTTGAACTATAACAAGACGGAGGTATGTGTACAGAATCGGCATGCATGCTCCATATCTTTCAAACACTCTAAACACACAACTTCTGTTTTCACCCTCATGCTCAATTTTTTGCAGATTATTCTCTATGAGAACTGTACTCTGGTCTCACCACCTGAAGAGCCAGTCTACCAGAGCCTGGATCCAGCCAGCAGGGACCAAGACCAAACCTACTGTACACTTGCAGAGACACAAAAGCACAAATAATCCACAGAACACATGACTTCAAACACCTCTTTATTCTTCACTTTACTACAAAATATGTAAAGATTGTAATGTGCCAGTAATGATTATTTTCTTTCATTTTTGGCTAAGCTAACTTCAGCTAATGATGAAACAGGGATGAGAAACCTGCTCTTCCCTCTACTTCTGGTGTAGAAACTGCTCAGTTTATACTCAAAGGCACCACCTGGGGGTGAAGCAACAGTACTCACAAATATCAGGACTTAACAAGCTTATCTGTAAAGTTGCACATGATTAATAAACATCAGTTTGTTGGTATGTCTTCTGTGGCTTTGGAGGGAGCTTCCCAGATTCTGAGAACATAACCTAAATGTCTCCAGGTTGGTCTGAAAAACTACAAAAAGCAAAAACAAAACAAAACAAACAAATGAAAAAAAAACACAAAACCACACACAAAACAGAAACCACAAAGGTTGAGATAAAGTGCACATACTAAGAAAATGAAAATTAAAAAGAGGAGAAAATACAATGCCATTTTTTTTATCTGTTACAACAGGTTAAAAAGGGAAATATCAAATTACCAAGAAGGTAGTTACCAGAAAATAATACTGTAAAATAAAGCACAATAAGACCAATTAGGACCAGGATGTCAAAGACACAAAAGTGCAGTGAACACAAAAACATTTCCAAAAATAAATGTCAACAAAAAAATTAAAAAATACACAATTAAAAAAATACAGTTTCATTGGATTCATCATTTTTGCTTTTTTGGTAGAACAAAACTAGAAACTAATACAAAAAATACAATTTTCAAAATAAAAAAATCAGGATGTATAAATTGCATAAAAACAGTGATTAGAAAATCTCAGAAACATATTTAGCATCCACAGAATGCTTAGTGTTGTTTTTCTGTGAGTTCAGTCTATGGGATTTTCATCGGTTCATTGGTGACTATTTGATAGGTACAGTTTTCATTGATTTGATGCTGCTGGGGAAATGATTCCCAGCAGAAGAAGCTCTATAAAGAACACATGCCATCATATGATTTGTTTGTGTACTTGGTACCACCAGATGGTACTCACATGTATGATATCCATGACAAAAACTGTATATGAACCCTACTTTATTTTTTTCTCTGATTTCAGGACCTTCATTTATGCTTCCAGATTAAGTCTGAATGACTTCCCTGAGGTGTGACTCTGAGGAGTCAGAATATTGAAATAAATGGAAGTTATTTTCAGCTACAAATAATAGATAAATAACAGCAATGTCAGTCACTAACTCTCAAACTTATTTACCTTTTATTCTTTTGCATATTTTCTGTTTTATACTGTTACAATGGTGGATGTTCATATTAAACAAAGTTTCAAACAATAAGGTTGAAACTTTATTTACAAATATTCCCCAAAGCTCAGGCTTCAGATTGCTCTTGGCTCTGTATGATGTCACTGAGAGTGGATTTCCCTAATATGGTCATTTCGGGCACACAGTTTTGGCTGTGAGCACAGAAGCCCCACCTACCTGATGTTCACACCTTCTGTTTGTGAAGGGAACCCAATCAGAAGAAAGGTGGTTTAAAGGGAGAGGAGCTAAAACGCCTTGTTTCAGACAGAAGGTGAACAGAGCGACTGTACCAAGGCCTAATAAAAGATAAATAGGGATTCTTTTAAACTGTGAATCATGCAAAGCTACTCTAGTAGAGTCCAAGAATAAAAATATGGAGCTGAATATTAGCAAAAAAAGTAATTTGATTAACATTGGAGCATTTTTCTGCTAAAGAACCATTTATATTGACTTGGTTAAGTCTGTAATAGACAAAATGAAAGCTAATTTTGCTCCGTGTCTGCTGTGCAGTCTTGAACATTCACCATAACAAATAAAAAGCATCAATTAATACTGCTTTAAGAAACAGAAACCAGCTAGCCTGTTTGTGATCATATCCCAAGCCACAATATTTATTTTTGCGTATTCAACATGTTATACTTACTTTAGGTTCAATTAATGTTAATCGTTTTCAGTAATTTTCAATTCTGATCTGATTGCACCAGAAATTCAAGTCCTGAAATTTGTGAATAAATTGCTTTAGGAATTACTGGATCATTTTTCACCACATGAATTCTATGCAATGTATTTGAACATTTAGACAGAGCTTTAATTGTTCACTCTTTCATTGTGTTCTATCATTTAATATGGTCAAATGTAGAAAAAAAAACTTGGCTGAGATGGGGAGGAGAGTAGGGCTGAGTGTGTCTTGTGTTTAGAGGAAGAACCCAAACATAAAAAGCGAGACCCTCCTGGTTCGCCAGTGAAGAAGGACGAGGAGTCAGCGATAAACCATCAGAGCCAACATGAAAGTCTGTCCCACTTTGATCTTGTTTATCTTCCTCAGTAAGTACATTCTCATACCTCTTTAGTTTGCTATGTTTTTATTTATTTATAGTTGATCAGTAGGTTCTTGTACCATATTCAGTCCTACAGTAGTGCATCTTTCCTTTCTACATAAACTGCATGATAAATAGTTTTAGATGCCTGGTAGAACTGATGAGGAAAAACATTATTTTAGAATAAAGTTAAAGAGGAACAGCAGTGCAGCAGTAAACTGTTGGGAACTGCCTTGTTGACAACTAAAAGCTGTGGTTGTTCAGCAACACATCCAAAACCTCATTTCACGCTCAAAGACATGAACAGTAACTAGCTTGTCTGATATCAATGCAGTTTTACAGGCTTCAGGCATGTCTTAAATGTTTTCTTTTATTGTTGTGAATAAGATAAAACCATCTTATCTAAGTATCTCCTCCACAGCAATCAAAATGACATCAGCAGATCAGATGCTTCACTTTATGGTTAAAACAAAACTCATCAGTCAACGTGACCTGAGACTGAAAGACGGTCATAGTTAAGTACAGTTACTAAAATTGTACATTGTGAAACATGAGGTTTCATAATGCTTTGTTTTATTATGATCCCCTTTCGCAACAGCTTTAGCCTTAGCTATTTTTCCTGGGTCTTCCATGCATTCATACATAAACAATCAACATTCACAAAGACATAAACATTAACAAGCAAGTTCTTCTCATGCAGAAGAAAACATAAAAATCATCTAAAAACAGGACATTAAATCTAATCAAAATAGTAATAAAAGTAATTATTCCAATGAACATTATTTTTTCTATGTCATTTCCATCTTATATTTCCACTTATCCCCTGCATTTTTTAACTTTACATCCAAGATCAAGGTTATAGATATACATTTCATATTTGCATAGCACATACCCTACACACACTCTCTCCAACAGATGTCTTTTGTTGTACAAAACAATTTCATTACAGTTCTTGCTGGTTTTGTAATTACTGTTTTACCAAATGTTAAAACCTTCTTTAGTACTGGTAAATGACTTTTCTGTATTTTACTCTGGCAGTGTGAATCTCTTTTTTTTTGCAAATTGTGTTTGATGATTAAGCCGGCTAATCTGAAAAATTAATTAATTAAAAAACAAACAAACAAACAAAAAGAAACAGTCTTCCATATTCAATATTCTTCTATATCTGGTAATCTTGTCAGAAGTACATTTCTGCTTAAACCTGCTTGCATGCATACATAGGCTGATCTCTGTCAAACAGTTAGCCAGCCCAGGTTACCATGCATTTACAGTGAAGTTTTCACAGGACTCTATGGATTCCTGTGAAAAACCCTTAAAAAAGTAAACCCTTACTCCTTCCATAGGAATTAAGAGGGAAAGCAGCAGCCAGGTGCTGCTAATCAAATGCACTTGATTAACTGATCATCAGGAAGTGTGACCACCTTTATAAAAGCAGACATTGTGGCAGTTTGCTGGTCTGGAGCATTCAGGTGTGTTAAAACAGTCTTCCCAAGTGTGAAATTCAGCCCAAGGTCAAAGAATCTCAGACTCTACGGGTCTCAGTTAGCATGTTAAATGTTTAAGTTCATGACAGTACAGTACAGTATTACTTCATACCAGCTGTCAAGCACAGTGGTGGAGGAGTGATGATTTGGGTTTGTTTTGCAGCCACGGGACCTGGGCAGTTATTGAGTCGACCATGAACTCCTCTGTATACCAACGTATTCTAGAGTCAAATGTGAGGCCATCTGTCAGCTATCTGTACAGCTAAAACTTGGACAAAACTGGGTCATCCAACAGGACAATGATCCCAAGCACACCAGAAAATCTACGACAGAATGGCTGAAAAAAGAAAAGAATCAAGGTGTTGCTCTGGTCCAGTCAAAATCCAGACCTCAACTTGAATGAAATGCTGTGACGGGACCTTAAGAGACCTGTGCATAAATGAATGCCTGTAAGCCTCAAAGAACCGAAGCAAAGTTGTAAAGAAAAGTGGGGGGAAATCCCTCCACATTGATGTGAGAAACTGATAAAAGTCATACAGAAAACAATTACTTCAAGTTATTGCTGCTAAAGGTGGATCTACAAGCTACTTAATCATGAGGTGTACTTGATTTTTCACAGGACTGTAGAGAGCCATGTGAGAACTTTCTTTTTCATATGACTGCAAGTTACATTAGTTCTGTAAGAGCACTACAAAGCACAATGTGCAGCTTTATTTTGAGCTACTTATAACTTTTAATTTCTTGAAACATTGAACCAGATCACACAACAATAATCAAGCTGTGATGGAACTAATGCATTCAAAACTTGTATGACTTCTGGTGTCATACAGTTTTTAAACTCTTCCCAACAATTTACGTCTTTGGCATCATCCCTTTGTTTCATTCTCTGAATATTTGTAAACAGAATTGAAAATCAAAGCGATAAATGGATCTTTAAATATGATGCAGTAATTATCATCAGACTGTAGTGTCTTACAGAAAAATAGTAACTATTGATTGTTTATGTTTTCAGCAGCTCTGTGGGATGGAAAAAGTGGTCTTGTCAGTGCAGCAATTCCTATCCGTACTGGAATCGAAGGAGGAACTATCACAGTTGGATGTTCATTTACTCTCTCTGGAAGCAGGAGGCTCTTCTGCAAAGAAAAATGCGAAAAAGGAAAAATTCTTCTTGAAACAACCAATGATGCAGCTCAGAGCGGCAGATACAGTATTAAATATATAGAAGGATTTTTTCTCATTTATACAGTTCTGTATGTGAGCATCACACATCTGAAAAAGTCTGACTCAGGATGGTACAGGTGCTCTTTGGACAGAACACCTTTAGATAATTTATCTTCAAACTGGGATTTTGAGATTGTTGTCACAGAAGGTGAGTTTCTACGGAAAATCTTCATGTTTCTGAGGATACAAGGTTTTTTTTTTTTTTTAGTTTGTATGTACATTGAGAACCATTGTTTTGTTAGAATATTAATAAACTTTCTTTATTTACAGACTGCTTTGAGCAGTATTGTTCTGATTGTTTCATTGTTTGCAGCTTCAACCACTTTAAAGGAGAAGCCATCTCTGCAGCCTATTTCAGCTTCAGCATTTCTCCCATCACCTTTCACACCACCACCACCAACATGGAGTTTAAGTTTGGGAAGCTCCTCAAAAAAATCAGCTGCAGTTTCAGGTACATTATTCTACATTTTAAAAGCCATTTCTCTAAGCTGAGGGACACAAACAGAATTCCCAATTTTCCTGCTTTGCAGTGTATATAGTGAATGTTATTCTGGCCCCTTTAATTGTTTGCATCTTTAAAACATTCTATTTTACCTTCTTGCCTCCTCTTCCCTTTTCTCTCAAAAGGTGTCCTCTTGCCTGTGGTTATAACTGTGGCGTTGATCATTTTGCTGTTGCCTGTTGTTCTGCTGCTCATCTACAAAAAGAGGGCAGTCAACTCTGATGGTGAGTTACCCTTCAATCTATAGTTTCTGCACCTTTAAGAATAATTAATTTTATTGTATTGCAGTGGTAAGCACTGTGACCTCACAGGAAGAAGGTTTCATGTGTCTTTGTGGGTTTTCTCTGGCTTCCTCCCAGAGTCCACTGACATTCTTCTTAGGTTAACTGGTCATTGTAAATTTGCCATACTTTGAATGCGAGTTTAAATGAGCCCTGCGACTGATTTGCTAATGGTAATGTATTTTCTACAGGTTTAAACAGGAGGACAAATTCAGACCACAACCAGACTGAGGTGACTTAACTTTGTTTATTCTCACTGTTGCCTTTTGACATGATACCACTGCGCTGTAAAAAGGAAAGGAAACAAAGACTGATTTCACTGTTTGCAAAATTCACTAAAATTATAGTTCAGGATTGTGAATTCAAAAACACATACAGACTGTCACTCAGCAAATGGGGACTCGAGAGAAAGACAGATTTCAAAATGTGAAGGTTGGACTATTCAGCATTCAGCATTATTGAGCTGTAACAGCAAAAGTTGTGAATATATAACGCTGACATTAAAATGTTGTAAGAAACATCACATTATCAAGTTACCCAGCTGTTTTAAAAAGCCAGTGATAAACCAGCTGATCATATTTGTGGTTTGTGAAAATGGTTTCAACAACAAGAACATCCATTTATTTGAAGACCGTTTCAAGGAGAGTCTTTAAAGTGGAAGTCTGCTTCATTATCAAACACCCACTTCCTTTTCACGGAAAGGTGCACTAATCAGCATTTTATATTAGCAATGGATCAGATATCTGTATGTAATGTTACCCACAGAAAATTATCACTCTGCCATCTTGTTCAGCTTTATGATATGTTTGCTGTCTTTTTAACTCAGATACAGTCAGCAACCTTCTGTTAAACAAATTAAAAGAATCAAGTAATTAAAGAGCTGAATGTCTTTCTGGAGTTGTTCAAAGCTGAAGCAAAGGCAGAAGCAAGGGAGTATTAGAAATTGCATCACTGTTGTTCAGAATGTTGCCCTGAGTCTGTGTAAATGAGGAACTGTTCAGCACTAAATTTGCAGCACAGCTTTAGAAAGTCATAGTGCTTCAATGCGAAGCTATTGTAGTTAACTAAAACTAAACTAAAAAAACAAATCTTGGTGTACAAAACATTTTGGTGAATGTAAATAAAATGAAAACTAGACATAAGAAAATAACAAAAACTAAGCAGATGATTTTGTGCACCTACAAAAATAACTAAAATAAAACAAAAATATAGAGAGGAAAATTTGTTAGTTTATATCATCACTGGTCACATTTGCCAACACAAGCATGAGGAAGCTTTAGTGTATTTGCTTTAGTCTGGGATGTCTACGTGACTTAGAATACAAACACAACACATTGTGAAAGCAGTTCACTCTAATAACTAATCTGAACCTCTACAATTTTGTTACTGACAAGCACCATTGATATAATAAGACCACAACTACCACTGAAATTAATAAAAACTAAACTAAAATTAAAGATTTTTAATCAAACTCAAATGAACTGACTCACTCTGGAAACTGAAATTTAATTGAATTTAAAATCAAAAAATCCAAACTAAGTAAAATAACAACTATATAACAATGAAATAAATAATTAAATAATGACTATAAATAACAATTATAAAACTACAAAGCTGAGCCTCCTTCAGTGTGACCACTTGTTTTGCTGACCTTATAAATCCATTTTTACTGCTTAAATCTGTGGCTGCTTAAATATTGGTCCTCCACAGAGCACAGCAGCTGTGATCAGCTTGGACTCTCAGCACTTCCACCTAAACACTAAGAGTTTTCACAGAGAAAAGGATTGATGTCTATATAGAAACTTCTCATTCAATCAATAAATCAATACATAAATAAATTAATTAAAAATACCTGTCTTGTTTCCAACTTGAACACACACTGTGTGTTGACAGCTTCTGCAAATTTTTTTCTTTTCTTTTTTCCCAGATGGTTCTCTATGATCACTGTTCTCCAACCTGCAAATATGAAGACTGAACTTACCAGACTCTCGAAGCAGCCAGCAGGCTCGAGGACCAAGCCTACTCTACACTCACTCAGACACAATAACACAAATGATTCTGTCTGTAGGCGGTCATGTGCTGCTTAATGTTGCAATGTTGCAACCAGAGACACAAGTGGACGCTATGACTGGAAACACAACTTCATCCTTCATCCCTTAATGTACCAATAGTCTTTGCTGATTAAAATAACTTCAGCCACATGATGAATGACAACACTGAATGAGAGGTCATGAGAAAGTTGTTCTCTTCTTTCTTACTCATTAGTGTAAAGATCTCAACTTACTCAAAGGCACCACCTGGGGTTGATGCAGCAGTACTCACAAATATCCAGACCCAATTACATGTTTTCAAACTGAGCATCACACAGTACTGTTGCAGGAAAGAGGAACCAGGGCAGTTTATGATACACATCACATCTAAAGACACAAGACTGTTGTGGAAGTTAACAAATGGTGGTGAGTGATGCTCTAAGACAGACATTCCCAAACTTCAGACTGTCGTTGTGGAGTTTGAAATGTCTTCTGCAGCCCACGCAAACATTTAATCACAACTCTCACAAAATTTGTCATTCATAATCACAAAATTCATTTTGATCTCCTAATGATTTACTTGTTGGACTTGATTCTCCATCAAAAGCTTTACTTTCCAAGTTAAGGTCTTTCCAACAAATGACAAGATATAAGATGATGGTCAGAAATGACATTAAGTAATTTGGCTTTGTTTAATTTATTGCAGTTTAAACTAACTTACAAAACCCTCATCAAAAGTCCTTTAGGATTTCAAAAGAATATCTTTAAAAAATATTCATTTTGGAACCAATCTCAGTGGATGGCATCCTGTAGAATTAAACCAAAATGATTTTCATTTGAGCCTATAAAACTGCATCTTATCCTGTATCCTACAGGATGGAGTCATATAAAAGTATGAAAGCGCAACTTTCTAAATTATACTATATTCCTATCTATTTACATTTTTAAAATCATATATCCGTGTCTCTTCCATGGCTCTCACTTGGTGTGGACTGGGTATTGTATCACTTCCTGTTCCTGTTGCATCGCACAGTGGTGCTTGTTGTGTAGCCTAACTTGTGTAGCTTGATTAACTAACTACGAACTTTCACACAGTGACTTATTTTCATAGTATAACCTACACGTGCTTTATTAATAGCACACTTCTGGTGAATCACCTGCAAATTTATATTCATATCATTCACTCATTGTGCCGCTAGCTTAGCGTAGCTTTTAGCTTAGCTCGTAGCCGAATCACTATCAGCATGGCTTCTCCTGTCTCACCTCTTTCCTGCTCTGTGTGTCTAATGTTTAGTTATTCCTCGGCCTCCTTTACTAATAATGATACTTGTAATAAA